>JAUBOD010000826.1:109177-123544 GCA_032353885.1 Nothura maculosa | reverse complement strand
TTCTGAGAGGAGTCTGGGTGCGGCTGGATCCAATCCTAGTCCCAGACCTGGTCAACGGTTTATGACTGAGGGTACTTGTGTGAGAAAATAAAGTTAGAGAGCACGCTATATTCACTTACCACAAATCTGTTGTGGAAGGAAGGATCTTTTAACCTCGAAGAATATCTTGGGAGGCGTCCCTGCTCAAGAGGAGATCCTGATGTGCAGCCTGCTGCCATGCCAGGAGAGCTCAAGGGGCTCTCAGGCTGTCCGCGTATTTATAGGATAAGATGATTGACTTACAGTCATTCTTTCATTTCAGAGGGCCATTGGCTAGTGTATTAGCCTTACCGCCCCTTTGGGATGCAGCCTTCAGGACTGTTATGATGAGTCTAAGTCGAAGAAGAAATCAGAATGGTGGCGCCTACCAGGATTAGATAAATCGCTGGTGGTTAGCAGCTGAACGGGGTTGCATGTAAGGTACAGGTCAGGTTAAGCTGGGAAAGGAGCATATCCGTCACAAACCTTTTTAGCCACTGATGGGAGAGTGTAAAAGAAAAGCTCCAGCAAATGCACACAAAATTTAACTATTAAAAAAAAAGTGATAGGCAAGTAGAAAAGGTGAAATTAAAATCATCATAGATGTATCATACCTTCCGAGTCATTTCCTTAGTTTAGCATTCCAAATATTTTATGCTTTTGGCATATTTGTGCAGTAGTAGAATAATTAAAGTCCTCTATAACACATATGTGCATGTCAATCAAAAATCCACAAGTCCTACTGCACTGGAATTTATATACTATAGGCACTATTGTAATTGCTGCAGAAATTGACTATTTGTAGCCTATATTTTCTAATTCTAAATATACAATTATTTGTAGTAATCTACATTTCTAATAAAAAGCCATACTTTATTTATTACAGTGCCATAGTCATACTGTACAAAATTGTGTTATTTTAGTTGCATTTTAATTAGCATTTTAAAATATTAACAGTTTACTTCAATAGGTTTCAGTGTCATGACTGTTTGTACAAGAAACTCACTAGAATAAGAAGGTTCTTGGGAAAATACTAAGTTCTCCACAGAAATCCAAAGTCAAGATTTGATATTGAGTCATATTTTCAAAAGTAGTTTGTAGAGTTTAACCATATGAAATTAAAGTATATTTATCAAATTAATCCACTACAGGAAAGATTGGTATTGTTTTTAATGGATATAAACATGCTGAATGATATTTCCATTGTTTAACAATTTCACTAAATATTGTAAAAATAATTTAAGATTTTACAAGTCTATTAGATCAACTTTTCCCATGCTTAAAATAGATTTCTCACAGAAACCTAAATGTCGTGACATAAACTTTTTATGGAGCAGGAAGTGAAAGCTCCTCAAGTCAGATGAAGAGGATTTTAATTATATGAGTGTTTCATCTCTTATTCCTGAACTAAATCTCATAAAAGTTATGAAAAGTGAAAACTGATGGAAGTGCAGCATTACATTAATGGTACTAAAAACCTAGTGTTTGCATTGTGATGCTGCTATTAAAAAAGTCCCATTATGGATTGAAATATCATAGGATCTGTTCATTTAAAAACAAAGAGTAAGAAAAAAAAATCCCTGCATCAACAATTGTGCTGTCTAAGTCAAGAAGTACCTAAACTGAAAACGATGTAAGTAAGTCCTTCATCATTTGGAAGATAATTTAACCTTCCATCAAAATACTTCTCCCAAGAAATATACTTTTTGCAATATTCTGTCCTTGTTTTCACTATCTATCTATAAAAGTAATGAAAAAGGTATACAAGATTTTTATATAATGATTTCTCATTGCATATGCCTGTTACAAAATCTTTTACTATTAAAAATCATAATTAAATCACGTAGACACATGTGCTCCTGTGTTCATTCTCCAAACCTAATATTTAGCAATGACAGAGGTGGATCTCACATAATAGTAGTCATGAAGAATTGATTTCATCTGTTTATATATATTCTCTCATCCCAACTAGTTTTTATTTTACCTCACACTACTTACAGATCCAGGGTCTTTCTGTTAAACCAGAAATATGGTAACATAACTATACTTCATAAATGATCAAGTTCTGTTATGAGGAACAGTATCAGATTCAAAGTACATACAACCTCTCCTCTCTTTTGCAAGTCATTATAGAATTCTAGTAGGCATAATTCACCTTTCAAAAATCATTACTAGTTTCTCTCTAATGTATTCAGTTAATCTAAGTTCTTTATGACTCTACCATTAATGGATTTCTTGTTTTATTTTAGAACAGTCGTCTCGCTTAAAACTTGGGTAGAGCATACTAGACAATAATTTCTGGGATCATCTTTAGCACCTCTTTAAAAAGAAGTACAAGGTTGTCAGCCTGCTAGCTCTCTGGTTTAATAGCTTTTCAATGATGAAGGGTCTTATCCTGATGCTTTTGTGAGAGGTTGAAGTCCCATTAAATTCAAAAGAAGAGAATACAATTTTAATTGCAGTTTTCCTACTGACATAGCTTATTTGTTCTTTGATTCTTCTGAGATTCTTGGGCAAATGCCATCTGTGCTTTGTGATTTATTTTCACTTCATTTCTCACAACACAGCATCTGACAACCTTGTGATATTTGCACTTAGCTCCAGATAAAGTCTTTTGTTTTCAAAAGGGCATAAATTAATTTGTATTCAATTACAGAATAACTGTCCTGTTTGTGAGGGAAGAAAAAAAAAAAATGGCCTAAATCCTGGTTCCCAGAGTAGACAAAATTCAGACATTCAGGACACTGATATAAAGGAGGATAATTTAAATAATTTAAAAGATGAAATTAATATTGTGGGCCAGGACTCGACTAGCCTTGGCGGGGCCTCGGGTGAGGTGTGGTGCAACTGGTGGAGCAGGACCTGTTGGAACGTGTTGGTCAAGAGCCCTGGTGATAACAAAGTGAGGCTGAGTCATCTTGAGGGAAGTATTGTTTGGAGATGGGCTTAGATCCCTGCCCATTATTTTTCCATGACCTGTTTGTAGCTGTTTTTGTATTGACCAATCAAGGAGCACCTGAGAGTGCCTGATCTTTTGAACTGACCAATCCGCGTGAGGCATGCTACCTTCTGGTTTATATAAAGGTACGCCTAGGAACAATAAAGACGACATTTTGCTTGCATCAAGCTGCATCCTGTCTCTCAATCACAGCAGAATATTACTTAGAAAGTAATAAAGTTCCCAGCTTTTTATGTCCTGTATTTTACTGAGTAGAAGTAGAATATGAATGACTGAACAGCTGGATAATGGTTATATTGATACTGCTAAGTGTATTAACTCCAGACCAAAACAAAAACAAAACAATAAACAAAACCAAAACCTGTTCTTCTAAGGTCTAGCAGAAAAGATTTTATATTTTTGCTGCACAATAATTAGTCTAGATATCCTTTGGACTTTATCTAATGCCTTTTCTAGCACTGTCATAATTGCCATTTTGTCTTTATAAGGGTACTTCTTATTTGTTTTAATTTGCTGTTTCTAAAATAACGTAGAGACTATTGCTGACAGAGTTACTATATCATAATAACTTGAAATTGCGGATATATGTTACTGATCTGGCATGGGAAAAATGTAAGGAACTTGGACAACTTGCTTATTACAAGGTAATTGTCACTAATGAAAGCAGGTTTTACTTTGGAGGCAATGGGCTGATCTGTATAAAATTGCATGGAACTAGAATTTTTGCAATGTGCACAATCAATAAAGACAAACAAACAAAAAATTAACTGGGAGTGAGGTGAAGATATACACTATTTGATAGTGTAAATATACCGATAGTCTGTTATATGTCATCTCCTTCATCAGGGCTTCTGCAGATTTTAGTCTGTTTCCATTGGAATTTTGCTAGCTGCAGAGCTATGTAAGTAAAGAGAATGAAAGTAAAGGAATTGAGATTTTGAAGGCAACCTTACAAGCCTATGCTTGGGAGGAGCAGTTGGTGAAAACAAAGAAGGATAATGAGAGTACTTTACTACTAGTAAACAAAGAATGGGGAGGTTTTGGAATTGTTTCATGAGGTCTTGCAAGAAACTTATAAATAAAGACACATTAGTCTTTATAGACACATAGACACAGATGTGTCTTTAAAGACACATAGACACAGTTTAGTTAAGTCTGTACATTGATTTGGAACTGTCATGAAAACCTGCAATGATTTTTATGGAAACAGGAAATAAGCAGTCTGGGATTGTTAGAGATATACTTTCTAAAGTTTGTCACATATTATGTTTATATCTTAGCAGTACAAGGAAGGTAATTTTACAGTGTCTTTGCTGATGAATCTACAAAAAAGTTTCACAGAGGAGTAGGCTGCTCTTGAGGATACATGATATGCTCCTCTGTCTCTGATTTCTTCTTCTTTCCAGGGAAAAATGCAAGTAATGATTCTGACATGAGCAATAAATCCTAAGATAAATATTTGAGGTTTGTATTGTATTTATATCAAGAACAGAACATTGCTTTATTTTGTTATGCCTTATTCCTGTGCATATTTAAACAAAACAATAATATTAAAATTTACCAAAGCTGCAGGTGGATACAACAGATACATACATCTTATTGAACCAGTAAGAAATACTCTAATACACAGAGGTCATTGTATTGTCACTGCATAGCTAATTAGCTGTGTATCTGTGGATGTATGTGGAAGCTTTTTAAACAATCTTGAACTTAATATTAAGGAAAAATATTTAAAATTCTAAGGAAAGAATAGCATAAAAATCTGATATATCCTTACAGAGAGATGAGAAGGGAATGATATAGAAAATGTGAAGGCACAGAAGAGAAGGTAGAAGTTGAGTAATTGCTGGTGTGTCAGGAATTGTCAATGGCTTACTAGTGTACCTGAGTTAAAAGGTTATAAATGTGAGCAGCACAAGGGATGATAAATCTTGTCCATGAAGAAAATAGAATTTAAGTTTTGTCTCATTTCTTTTAAAAAAGGAAATATTTAAAAAAATCAACCTTAATTTACTGAAAAAAATCAAAAGATTTTTTCTCTTATATTTTACATCTTGTTTTTTTTCCTGCCATAATATGTTTCGGGCCTATGGCTTAAAAGAAAATTGAACCAGAATAATGACTCATACCTGACAAGTTTCAGCTAAACTAAACTAAATAGAAATGGGATGTTTTGGGTACTGTGTGTGTGAATCTGATCTAAGTAAATATAAAAAAATACACTGTGAACTGCATAGTATATTTTTGTGATTTAGGGATTATTTCCCCAGTAGTTTGTGGGTGAAACAAATGGAAAGCTCAGATGAACTTAGTAAGATATTTCTGCCGTTTTGATGCATCCTGGAGAATTATCTATCCAGTTACAAACAACAAAATAAAATTGGTTTCTTTAGCCCTTCTCTGTTAGAATTCCTTGATTTCAGCTTAATCTAATTTGCATATATTATTTTTATCTTTTATACACAGCAGCCAAATGGCAGCACTGCACAAGCCAGTCAAGAGATTTTTATTACATTACAGTTTGATTTATTTACTATGCCTGCTAAATCATATTTTAACAAAACTGTCAGCTATTCTCTCAATTGACCAGAGTGTTGGATTTTTAATGATTTGAGCTGGAAACTGCTGGAAGATATTGTTTTAAACATAGTCTTAACTTTGCTGGCATGACAAGTAAATGGTTATGTTGACTGGTAGCTGAACAAGCTTGAAGGTGGTAAGGAATAACAAGATACTGACATGAACACCCTGAAGACATATAGTCAGGGATGCTAAGTTAAAATCTTTTTATGTTAAGAATTTACTTGCTTCAGGGGAAGAAAAGTATATCCAGAATATTTATATAGAATGCTCCATACTGACATCTGAGTGATATGGAAAGTCAAACTGATTGCATTCTGAGGAAGCTAGAAATTAAAAATAATCACAAGATATGTGTGTGTTGGTGGGGAGGGGGTAGGAGTAGGATGTGAAGGGGGGAGTAGAGATCTTTCAAATGAATCTTCCAGAAATGAATCCTCCAGATTCATTTGAGTACCCCAAAATGTTTATCATTTAGGCACATTACACAGAAGTATATACCTGACTTTATTTCAGAGATTTGGTCAATATTCATGATGGTGAATCCATGTCCTGTTGTTATAATCCTATAATTTCATTATGAGATTCTAGAGTATTCAAGAAACAGAATTTGGCAAGGATCACAGAATTGCTTTTGAAGTATAAAGTATGCTATAAAATTTGTGGCTCCAGTCTTTTTCTATTAATTTTCGGAGTCACCAAGAAGTGACAGATAAGTTGAAGGAAGCATCTTTATTCCTTACAACTATTTCATCAATCATGATCAAGAAAAGAAATCTCTCTTGCTACCTTAACTTTTAACCATAAATATAAGCTTATAAATATATTTGATAATATAAATAGATTATTAGAATCCTTAATTCTAATGCAGAAATGCGTAAAAGGAGGAGAAAAAGAAAACAGGAAGTCTACTTGGAGTTACTGGGGAAAGAAAAATAATATCCTACAACATGTAGTCTATCAATATAATCAATTCTTATTAGTTTATAATCTTTGGGGTAACATACTCCATTGTCATTCTATCCAGACTCAAATATGTTGTTGCTCACTTTTTTTTTTTTTGTTATCTCTGACCATATACTTCACCTTCATTTCATGACTTGGAGATCTTTATAACAGCTGTTTTCTCAAAACAGCTACTTACTATTAAGCACTTGAAATTTTAAATGCAACCTATTTATACAAGCCATAATTTGCACCAATTAATCTATCATCTCTTCTATGTCCTCCTTTTCTCAAACTTACAGAATGAGACATTGTCAAATACAAGTAAATCTTGTTAATGTACAAATTCATGTGCATGACATTTCTAAGATATAACTGCATCTTAGAAAGGTCACAAATATTTCTTTTATGTTGCACACTTAGTTTGTTTTTTTTTACCATAAATATTTTTTCTATAGAAAGTAAGTGAAATGTTTTAATAAAAAGCAGTGAAATTCCATTTGCAGCTCTTCACAGGGTTTTATGTACTAAGACGAACTTTTCATGGACAATAGATAGCTATGTAATCAAACTTGGAAAATATAGTTTGCTTATATTAGCTGTTTCTGATATCTCTGTCTCACTTTCAGAAGAAGCATCAAGTTGATTAAAATATATAGACTTCTGGCTATGTTCACATTTCTTAAGTGCTTAATAACTTAACTATGTAAAACAGATTACATGAGATCTCACAATCTCGTAAATAGACACATATCAATACTGGACAGTTTTCCAGTTCTAATTTTCTAATATTTAGCAGGAATTTCTACTATGATTTTCCAGTGATATTTTATTCATGTCTTTACGACACCTGTATGTTCCTATAAAAGATCCAAAATCTAAACTAGCATCTTCAATTCTCCTAGAAAATGCATTTTTCATACATAGTTATCCATATCTTCTATCGTCTCATTGCTTTGAGTCATCTGCACTTAATGATGTTCTTTCTCCCACTATTACTGAATTTTCTTGTCAACTTCACATTTCATTACATAATAACGTACACACTAAGAATTAGTGGGAAAGCACTACTTTCTGGATATATTGAAATAAAAACTGTTCTTCCTATTCTGTTCACAGGATAAAGAATCACAGAAGTTAATCCCCTCAAATGTGGAATGTGCAACAAGAACAAATTGCCCCCTGAATCTCTCTATTGCATTTATATTTGTTTTATTTCCACTTTAGTCATGGCCACTTGTTTTTCTCTAGTCTCCCTTTACCTAACCCAGTGGTCAATAAGAGGTTGACTAAGTTATAAGAGGTTGATTAAGTTATCCAAGGAATTTCTTCCTTTTCTCTCATGTCCTTTCATCCTTCTCCTTTCCTGATTTTATGAGTTTCTTTAGCTATTTCCTTCACAGAACCTAACTCTGAGCTCTGACACATAGAATCTGGGAATAGCTGTGATATATAGTAATCTAGCTGAATAATAAATTATTATTGCTCCAAATAGTTCACTTTATCCTGTGTCTCAGGTTACCACCCTATAGAGAGAAAGTAAAAACACATACTAACACATATATAGTATCTAAAGCAGTATATTAGCCCAAGAAACTGATGAAAGTGAGTATTAAAGTCTACTAAATGCCTACTCATCCTATTAATTACAGAAGCAGGCAAACATTCTGTTCTGGCCCAAATAATTTTGGTATCTTCTACCAAAAGGGTTATAGCAGCACCAATATTCGAATCGCCGCTGTAAAAATTGCCAGTGCTTGTGACTCATGTCTTTCAGGGTAAATTTCATAGTTTTTAATTTATCTTCAATCTACTGTTACTTTTACACATCTTTTAGCATCAGAGATGTCTAAAATGTCTCTACAGAAAAAAAATAGTTACAGATGCAAAATAGATTTGATTTTATTGCAATGCCCTTCTGAAGAAGCAGAAAAAAATACAGAATATGCAAATGTTAGTTCTGTATGAAAATTATTTTGATATACCTGAAAATAGGAGATGAGAGCAGAGGAGATAGTTATTTTTTTTTCTTTTGTATTTTGAAGAGAAAAAAATCTCTTAGGTTTAGTTAAATGACGATTTTCCCAAGAGAAATATTTTTTTCTTATGATTCACAAGACTTGTAGGGTATAAATTCAGTTGAATGTTAACATCCCCAGGCTTCTTGTGCGGATAGTTCCTTAGTTTTTAAATACAGATCATCTGTCTTCCAGTGTAGGGAAAAGTGATTTCATGATTGAGTGGCTGTACTACTATGACCAGGTGTAAAGGCTGTACAGCTGTAATTCTCATGGGCTGAAATGGCACAAATAAGATTTATGTGCAGCTTACCTGTGTTGATTATAGTACTCCAAAAGTGATTCCAGTACTTGGGAATTTGGGAAAAACAAATAAAAGAAATAACTTTCTTATCTAGTCTCTGTGCATATATACGTCTACAATACCTTTAACAAATCTGGTTGAGTCACAGTTTGATTAACTCATTATATTTGCTTCACTACTGACTTTTGATTTACGTAAATGTTCACTACAGTTTTAATTGCATTTTCCTTCATGTCACATTTTACTGCTACACTCTATGACTGTAATTGAAAAGGACTTAATTTTTAATCAGAGACCTTTTACGTGTAAAAATATGTATCATTTTAATGGGACAAAAATTTACTATATTGAAGAGAGCTTCTGACATGGGAATGCAGAGACTGTGATTACAGAAAAACTTATTTTTACATTCAGCATATTGGATTGGTTAATATTAAGCTTAAATAGCTTGAATAGGTTTACTAATACCCAGTGTTAGTCAAGATTAGGCCAGCTGCATTTGCCCTTATGCATGTGGATATTTGCATGTGTAATATATACCTCTATTTTATGGCCTTGTAATAGTTTGTTCTTTCAATCCCACTAAACCATTTTTATCAAAACTACATTAAAGCACTTCAAAATAAGTAAATAAGTTATAGGTTATAAGCTGAAGCAGAACTATCCAATAGAAAATATAACTTCCTTAAAATTATTCTCATATATTACCTATGAAAATTAAAATAGAATAAAAAAGTTTATATGTCTCTGAAACCATGGTTTAGCAGGTTATAAGAGCAACACTGAAACAAAAGTTGCATAGAACACAGTTTTAGCCTTATGCAGCATTTGAGCTACTTTTTGGTTTAATACAGTTATACTTAAATTTTTAAGTTTTAAGGTAGGTTGTCCCACTTACAAAATGTATCGTGAATTCTCAGGATGTTGCAGATAGGTTTTTACTTACTAGCCTTACATGTGATACATGTGAAGAGCAATAGCCAGTAAATATGTCCTTAATCAGATGCAACAGACAGTCCAATATTTCAATTTTTAGATGAAAAAATGGAAGTCCCAGGAGAACTGTGTATCACTGCAGTTCTTCCTCTACACATAGTTCCCTGAACAAAATTCAACTGTTCAATTTTCATATCAGAAAAGGAGAGTTTCATTTTAAAGGCTCTTGGGTAAACAGATGTGTTATATTCATCACTTGGAATAAGAATATGAGAGGTAGAAAGACGGAGCAGTGACTGCCCTTAGCAACCTGAAGAAATTGGTTGCATATTGTAACCTCCCCGCCTTTTGCTCAAGCTGAAGAGAAGAATGATTAATCACCCTTACATATAAGTCTGTTTCGTGTAAACAACTTGAGACTCCTTATTTTTCAGATAGAAGTGGCCAACATTAGTCTTGTATATTAATCAATTATCTTCAGATACTCACATTTTGGTTACTATATAACTCCTGAAGGCAATGGACATACTGACTTTGTTCCAACACTTGTTGGAAACGGAGAGGGGAGGCAAAGATTTTACAGAAGAGATCTGAGAGCAGAAAATTGCAAAATGTAATCTGGAGATCAGGCAATAGCCTGAGAATCGGTTTTGAAGTAATCTACAAAACATTAATGTTCATCACTCAATCAAGTTGTATTGTGCTTAACGTCTGCCACGCAGATCATGATCTCCATAAAATTTTGGATGAAATGTGGATGCTCATGAATCAAAAAATCTGAGAACAAGAACATAGCTATAGAGGCTAAGGAGTACAAGAGCTAGTTTCATCTGCTCTGGCATAGAGAGGGGCCAGGAGGGCAGTCCCGTGCCCTGTGACTGCATAGGGACTGGACACATGGGAAAGTTGGGACAACTCAGGTCATCCATGGCAAACAGAAAAGAATATGAGGAAGGAGAGGAGGAAGTGCAGGAAGACAAGCATCAATCTGAAGCTGAGCATGGAGAAAGACTTGCTAAAATGTTTGATGGTTCATGTTCTTTTTTTTTCCTGCTGCTGAAATTAGGGATTAGATGTTGGTGTTAGTTGGCAATAAATTCAGCTGAATAAAATGCATTGAGTCGAGACTGATTTGCCTGAAACACTGTGGTGCAGGAACAATACACAGCAAAGATTTTAAGAATTATCTTGCTACTCCAGAGATATGTTTTATGATCTGTCACAGGATAAGGTATATAAATATTTTTTATTCACTACTTAAGTTTCTAGAAAAATGAAATACTTTTTTTTGCCTCCACCAATAAGATCTTTAAACAGTTTCTTTATTTATGTTTGGAGCGGCTTCCATATGATGGCAACAAGGGTTTGAGTAGGTTTTATCCTTTTAATCTTTTTTTTTTTGCCACTAAAATGTTAATTTTGAAAGTTTTGTGTAGCTCTGCCTATCAGTCATGGAATGGAGACATTTAACTAAGTCATAGCTGCTCAATAACTTTTTTTTTACATCTGACATCAATAGAAAAAGTTATTCTATGTGAAGTTGTCTTATATTTACTGGGATGTATATTGGAAATTTATGTTTGTTTTTATACTTCTCAGCTGCAGAAAGCATGATAACAGCTTGTGCATTTCTATACAAAATGCACTGCATTTCTATGTCAAAAAAGTGGGATTTCTTTGTGTTTTAGTCATAGAAGTTAAGTAAGAGGAGCAAGTTTTGAAATATACGCATCTCCATTTTACAGACATTCTCGCAAGTTAGAGTTTACTCTCCTATATATATTCTTCCATGTTTAAAACATGCTTCTTTTTTAATCCTTACATCAGATGCCAGATAATCTTATTTTTACTTCAGTATATTGAAGTCTGTCTCCTATACTCTGCTCCATACTTGCATGTCTTTGTAGTGAGCATGCAATATCTTAAGTGCAATTAAAGCAATGTTTTATTTTGTACCAATTTTGTACCACTTATTGTTTTGCACCACTTTGAAGGGCAGGGTTATTTGGTTAACCATAAGAAAACTTCAAATGCATTAATTTTATAGTTGTTTGTGATCCCAAAGCCATGCAGTACTGCTGTTAGAGCAAAGCTACTCAAGCCAGAGAGAAAGAAATAACCAGCACATTGGTAAATTGAAGTTTTTACATTCAATTCATTACTGTATGGTTGACCTATTATTAGGATTATTTTAAATAAGGTGCATGACAACATTGATTTCCAACAGATGGGCCCTGTATGCTTTGTGTCAACACAGGCTGAAGCAGCACCCCATGCACACTGAGCCTTGGGAAAGCGCTTCCAGAACCTTATGCAAAAATCATGACCCTGCCGCAACTACACATTCCTCACAGAGACACCTGTCTTCAGAAGTGACAGCGAGCAATAATGTGACAAACGAGCCCGCTGTCTGCACATGTGCAACGTACTTCCCCAAGAATATTTGGATGTGCTGGAATTAGGCTGACCTCTGTGACAAGGACACTTTAATCAAAGGAGCCAGCAGCAAAGGATAGATGAGGGGACGGAAGCAATCCTGACGAGTCCTGTGTTTTACTTGAGCTGCCTGCTAGGTCAGGACATCTCTTAATCATGCTGTCAGCAATGCTTGTGTATACTTCTTTACTCTGATACTTCCATTTTCTTGACTGAAAGGGCACTAAAATACATTCTGTGATGCTCAAATAAAAAGAAAAAAGGAGGGGAAAAAACTATTGCATAGTCTAGTATGATTACTCCCTAGGCAGACTATATAAAACTGTAATGTATATTGATATTGCAATTAAAGATGCTTTTCTAATTGTTTGCTTTAGCATATCATAAAATGTAGCCTGATTTAATCACTGATTTTTTTCTTCTTTTTAAGATGAGAAGATAAATCGTGCACCTATTACTTGATTATATTGAGAAGAAAACTATTCAGGAAAATAATGATCAGCTCTATGCAACTGTCTGTGCATAATCTGCACTGCAGAAATGAACAGCTTCCTATTCAGTTTTATAAATGAATAAAATGAGCACACCATCAGGGCTTTACGGTTTCTTAATTGCAGCAATCAAATTTAAGAAAGTACCATAGGATACTCTTTAAATTTCATTCGACAGAGTTTTGGTAAGGTATCTTTAAAGAAAAATAAATCATTGTCATTGTTAAGATCAACAACTCACATAGACCTAAGAACTCTGAAACTGTATATTTAATAGTTTGTTTAAAAAAAAAAAAGACTGAGAATCTACAGAAAAGTATAATTTTGCATTCTCAATGATTTTCCAAAGTAATTCAGGTAGCATAACTTGAATAATTTCATTGCAAAAACAAACAAAAATAAGGTTCAAGATAAACTTTGATGATAAATCAAGAGATGATATATAAGATGCATAGACAGTTAATATTCATCTCAGCTAGTTCTGACATTATGTTTCAGAAGTAATGAGATAATTTTATAAGATTTGTATTCTACCACTGACTACCAAGTTGCTCTGAGATTTTGTAAAGTCTCTATGGATTTGATTCAATTGGAACCATACTGAAAAGGCACAGAGGAGCCACAGAAAATTGCATGTCTCTTTTATTTAAAAATTTGCCTCAATGTCTAAAAATGTATTTATTCCACTAGATAGCATAAAAAAACTTTTTTTCTATTATTAGAAAACAGCAGTCTGTCTAATATGTAATATTTAACTTTTTAATGAGATATATTATATTTGACCATATAAAAATCTAATTGCTAATTTGAGTCTACCAATTTTTGATATCTAAGAAATAAATAGAGCTGTACTGGACAGGCTGGAGAGTTGGGCAGAGAGGAACCTCATGAGGATCAACAAGGACAAGTGCATGTGCCTTCTCTTCTCCAGGTTGAACATGCCCAGCTCTCTCAGCTTTACCTCACAGGGCTGATGTTCCAGGCCACTGGTCATCCTGGTAGCCCTGTGCTGGAATATCTCCAGCAGCTCCACATCCCCCTTGTACTGGGGAGCCCAGAACTGGACACAGTACTCCAGATGTGGCCTTACCAGGGCTGTGTTTCGGGGGATGATCAGCTCTCTCGACTTGCTGCAGGCGCATTTCTTAATGCAACCCAGGATCCCATTGGCCTTCTTGGCCACCAGGGCACACTGCTGTCTCATGGTCATCTTGTCATCCACCACGACGCCCAGGTCCCTCTCTACGAAGCTGCTTTATAGCAGGTCAACCACTAATATATACTGCTGCCTGGGGTTATTCCTCCCTGCACTTGCCCTCGTTGAACTTTATGAGATTTCTCACCACCCACTCGTCCAGTCTGTCCAGATCCCTCCGGATGGCAGCACAGCGCTCAGGCCTGTCAGCTTCTCCTCCAAGTTTGGTATCGTCAGCAAACTTACTGAGGGAGCACTCCATTCCGTCATCTAGGTCGTTAATGAATAAGTTGAACAGGACTGGACCGAGGAATGACCCCTGGGGTACACTGCTAAATACAGATCTCCATTTGAACTCTGCACCACTGACTACAACTCTCTGTGGTCTGCAATCAAGCCAATTCCTAATCCACCTCACCGTCCACTCATCTATCCCACACGTTTGTAACTTGCCCAGGAGGATGCTGTGAGGGACAGTGTCAAAA
>JAUBOD010000826.1:89628-102824 GCA_032353885.1 Nothura maculosa | reverse complement strand
CCCGCCTGGATGCAGCCCTGAGCCATGTGCTCTAGGTGACTCTGCGTGTGCAGGGGGGTTGGACTAGATGACCTCTGGAGGTCCCTTTCAACCTTACACATTCTATGATTCTATGATTCTATGATTCTATGATTCTATGAAAGTAGGTATTATTTTAGATGCAATAGTTTTCAAAATAATTTAATCAAATCAATCAAAATAGTTAATTATATTTAGAAACAGAACAAATTTAAAAAGTGTTGGCAGACTAATGATCTAAGCATTTAAAATCTATATAATGCTCCTAGGAAGGCAGCTCGGCAACATATGAAGGCAACATATGAGTTTTCTTACCCAAGAGTAAGTCCAAGAGTAAATGTGGTACTGTTTTCCCACTTTGTGAAGTGCTTTTTCCTATTTTCTCACTTTCTGAAAGATAAGTTATTTCACATTAACTAAGAAATATTATAGAAGGAGTATGTATAGTTACAACAAAGTAGGGGTGAAGAGTGATGTGTCACAATTATTACCTTCCTTGAACAAACATATATAAGCAAATATATATTATATATAATTATAAGCTAAGTAAATAAATATATGAAAAATCTGAGCACTGTAAAATATTTAAAGGTTTAAAATACTAAAAGTCTTACGTGCATCTATCTAGAGTCAAACTTATCTTTAAAACTATATTATTAAATATGACCATTCATTCCAAGAGTGCTTTGAAAAATTCCTGTTGTCTTTTAGCAGTCAGAGTGAATGAAACACATACAAGAAAAAAATACCCCTTTATACAGAGGAATGTTAATAGTTTTTGTAGAAAAAAAAAATAGCTTCAATATATCTTTACAACACTTGAAGATTTTTTCAGTCAGTTCTAATAATATCCGGAATCTTCACTCTGAAATATTTAAATGCTGGATACTTTAGAATGAGACAGAAAAAGTTTGCTTCTCACTCTTCTCATGTTATTGCTTGAGTATAGTAATTCTGCTAAAGAAATGCAGGGATAGACATTGGCTGATTGTATAGTTATATCTCACAATTCAAATTTCAGTACGACAATTTGATATTTTCAAAACCATTTCTGTAAGTGGTGGCAAACTGAACAACTGATCAGGCTTTGCTATTTGATTAAAAATGCCTTTCTCTGAAAATTATATTATCTGTGTGCAAATTTGGATGCTTAACTTCAAATGTATTTTCTTTACTCTGGCCCTTCATCTCAGTATTAATAACTGTGGTCATTTATAACTTTCACAGATAGCAGTATTTATTGTAAAAGTTTTTTTTTGATGTATAAATATCTACTGCATTGGTCAAAACTTGACTGATGTCAATTAACCTCAGAACCTCTCTGTTTCCAAATTATCTCACCTAAATATATCTCCAAGCAACCAAGTATCTGCTGCATCTTCCCTAAAATAATAACAGCAGAAATATGCCATTTATTTTATGCCCACGTCCTATATTTGCAACTTAAGATTTTTATCTTTGTCATACTTCTGTCAGCATCTTCGTGGAAGCCTTGCCAATTATATAATGAGATTTTATGGTTTAATTCATCTTCTTATACAATATGCAGCAATGTAAGTACCAAACTGTGATTTATGACAAAATAAAAGCTATATTTGCTACTATCAGAGTAGCCAGAAATACAGTAAAATAGTTAGAAATAAATTATTTTAAAATATATATATTTCTGCACTTTAGTGCTTGATTACTTTTTAATCTGTAGAGGTACTCTTTAGCAAAACTTGATATGTCATTTCTCTATTCAAATTCTGTTTATTTCTTTATAGGCCATCTCTGCAATTTATTTAGAACTAGATCATAAATTTGAGTGAATTAGATTTTATTCTCATTAAATGTGAATTATTTCTAATAAATGCACTTCCAAGTTTGTAATATTAAATGAAGAATACACTAAAAACAACAGAATTAGATGTTTATGAATCCTTCCACTCCTAATCTGTTAAGAGAATCTTTTACTATGAAATAGCAATTGTTTGAATGTTTCTGGAATTACAAAAATGGTGATCTTGACCTAATTGGCAGGCTGTGTGCAATGGCTAATGCAATCTGCTGAATGGCTGAAGAAAGGCATCATTTACAATTGAATACATGTGGCATTGCCATGCAATTTAGCTTAATATGACAAGAAGTAGCATAGCCATATAGAATTCCAATTCTGTGTAAACCAATTAAGAGGAAGTAAATCACATTCAATAAAACTACACATTATCAGGAAGTATTACACACTGTGATATGTGTGCCTGTTAAGTTCATACATGACATTCAATGGACTGCTTATGTATATATAAGTTCTCACTCAAAAGGGGTAAGCTTTATCTCCTTTTTACAGGCAGTACTAGTATTTTTTTATCCACCATTAAGGGCGAAGGTGACCTCCACAGACAGGAGACATCTACAAGGAAAATAGATTTGTTAATGGACACTGTGTATGGATCATGTCCAGGATAAATCTCTGACTGCTGAGGTGGGATTTATCTCTAAGCTTTACATTCAGTGGTAAGAAACAGACACCTTCAGGGAGACAATTCATCTGGCTGACATAAGGCGACTAAGCTGAGTAGCTCAGACTTATGTACATCTAACTTTAGATGTCTAAAGTTAGGGTAATTGAATCTCAGCACAAATGTCTGTGACTATCAACTCTGAGTGTGCCTAAAAAAAGTCTGTCTATGTACTAAAAATCTCACCCTGCAAGGAAAAAAAAGTTTAAAAAATGCATGATTTGGTTGCAGAGTGAGATAGACCTTGTGATATCTCTCTTAGATTTTAAAGTTTTTCCTTTATGGATAAAAGAGAGACAGGTTAGTCAGGTACTATCTAAACCAGGACAAGAATTTATGTATCAGTATGAAAATCAAAAATACAAAGAACAAATGTGTCAGTATAGTGCCTTGCATGCCATTTCCCTAAACACAAGAAAGTATAATTGTAATAAAACTGCCAAAGAGGACCTACTTAACTTAACCATAAGAATGGTCATTGTGCTAAATAAATAAATAAATACAATTTAAGTTGGATGCTACAGATCAAGAGGGAGTATACATGATTTTTCATCTTTAAAATACTGCAATACATTCTGAAGTTAGAGTCCAATAAGTATTGAATCAACATTTTAACTCTAAGGATCATCACTAAAGCTGGAATAAGAATCACATTTACAGTCCTATTTACCCTCTAAGGCTTCAGAAAGGAACAAATAAATATGATTAGGCAATGCATGCTTTATCCCTAATGTGGCAAATTTTCCTCTAGTTTAATGACAGATGGAAGTATTATCAGCCAGCTCTTTATGTTCATTCTGCAGATAGCAGCCTGACCTACAGCGGTACTAATAGTAGATACTTAATGACAAGAAATAGCAATTTTCTGAACACTTCCTTAAGACCTAGCCTTGCTTTAAGTTATGTTGTGTAATTTATTCTGTCAGTTAGTATCGATTAAATTGGACTAAATGATGTGTCAGGAAGGTTAAATAAATGTCCAGCAAGTGATGGGGATGTCAGGTCTAAACTAGCAATCAAGACATTCAATGACCAGAATTTGTCTTGAGATTATTATTATTATGGAACTTGCACAAACATATATTCCAGGTTGATTTGGCTACATAAACAAGAGATTCATGTTAAAATAAGAAATTCTCCACATTTCTTAGAATTCTTCCACTTTCTCCCACCTGTTCTACCATTTTTACCCCGTCTTCTTTCTCTATATCCACTGTACTACACATATATGAAACTAAATAAATTAAAAAAGAAGAAAATTTTATGTGGGTAGTTTTGCATACCATTTCAACTCTTTCTATGCTTCTGTTTAACCTAAGGCTTTGAGAGAATAGTTCAAAGTCCTGGGAATCAAACTTGAATTACACTGTTAATTACTCCAATGGGAGCAATGGGAGGAAATGTGTCCTTATTCTCAAATCAACCAAAAGGTGTACTCTGATTATGATTAGACTCTCAGGAAAAATAAACGACTCATTGCCTATGACATTTACATGTAAACCACCAGCCAAAACCAGCATTTGTTTTCATCATGAGAGTTCAAAATATTCCATCAAAAGAGATATACCACTTAGAAATCAATGAGAGCTAATAATTTCTTGTCTATCATACTGAAACACAGGCCATAACTAACTGTATTGCTAGAAACAGTGTAGCTTAACAACCACTCTATTTGGTTCATATTAAAATATCCTGGTTCTCATCAGGGTCAATTAAACCTGTGCTGAGTGCTTTGCTAATACATTTTTTTTTGTTCTGTTGATATTCACACTAACCTGCTTCAGTCCATCATTGTAACAGTGTTTGTAACAGCATCTTTGTAACAGTGCAATGTGCACATAGATATTGGCTTAGCACACAATACTCATAGAGACAAAGAGCATTTTTTATTCAGTGGAGAATCACTTTCTTTTTCAAGAGTCTAATACATAGCTCACTGAAATTCATGTTAAAACTCTTATTGTCTTGAATGGAACATGACCCCAAAGTTTATGGTTTTCCAGCAGAGAACATGGACACATGTCCTTTTTTGTGTCATTCAGGACACAAGAAGCACAATGGTGGGGGGAATGAAAATAAGTAAATTCTGAAGTTTCCTTTTGTCTTCTCCACAAAAGAAAGATAGTCCTAACAAAGCCATCAGATAACAAAGAGGAAACTCCAGCTTCTACAAGCCCTTGTTGTTGTCACTAGACATTTTAATGATTCCATTTAGCAGTGTTCTTTACTCAACATTGATTATTAACATGCTGAAATAGTTACCGTCTTTGCCAGTAGAGTTCTACTAAAGAATGGGAAGGTGAATGCCTGAGAATTTTGCTCTTAAAACTGTTGAGCACAGAGCTTTTTTTTCTACATGCTTAATAAGGAAAATTAAAAGGAAAGTGTAGTGAGAAATAAAGATGAAAGATATAAACAAGGGGAAGAGCTAATGAAGGAACTTAAAAGAAGAGAGAATTCCTTTGTGAAACAAATGGTAATAGTTAACAAATCATGATGTTGCAAACATTAAAAAAATAAATAATAAAAATAGTGAGGAATATAAATGTCAAAGGACATTTCTGGCAAATATAAAGTATAATCTTCAATATGTTGAGGATTACAAAGACTGGAGATTCGAGTAGAGTACCTAACCAGTACTTTTCTTTCCATCCTCTTTAATGTATTGCTTTAAATATGGCTCAGTACATTTAAGGTATCTGTAATTCTGGTTTTAGATCCTGGCTATCATCAGATAAACTGCTGTCTCATCTGTTAAATAGTGACTAGCACCTTATACTGGCTAAATATTTACTCATCTTCTCCTACTAATATATGAATGACATTTTATCAACATAAATCATGTTACTAATGCCTAAAGGCATATATCACAGGCTTAAACTGTCTGCTGAAGATTTATATACCAGCTTTACAATTAATGTCTTACAAAGAGGAAGAAGCATGGCTACCTTAAAATACTTGCATTTTACTGCATATATTTATGATTTCTTTTAAGATTATGTCAGTATTTGGATATTTGCACTGATCAATCCTGAATAGTTGTTGAATTATTCCAGAATTTCTATTCTGAAAATTCTGTCTTTGTATGTATATATCTACCTACTACACATACTGAATAGAACTCTATATAATATATCCAGATATGTTATATATAATTTTACTTACTCTACAGATATATAAGATACAATGGAAAGCACCTGAAACATTCATTTTGTTTTGAAGTGCAAATGCTTTATGAGATTATCCATAGGAAGAAATTCTGATGCTGGCCATATTTATTACCCATAGAATTCTAAAAGGTTGAAATATTGAGCGTTACTTTCACCATCAGGATTTGAGGAAGAAATAAGTTAATTAAACAATGAATTTGTTTGAAAATAATCTAAAAATGAAGAAAGCAGGTATTATTTTGAGGTGTGAGTGCTGCACAATCCAGCAACAGCTGAAAAACAGTATTTTTGTAATTTGTGAGAAAATATAACTTCTTCATTTAGAGTATTTCAGTCTTTTTTTTCCCTGTCAGTCACCCTTTTCTTCTATCTGCAGTGATAACTGCTATAAATGAAGCAGCTGTAGATGTTAAAAGCAGTGGCCCTGAGAACCAAGAATTGTATGTGTGCAGCAAATTGTTCCCCAAAAGATGTTACTTTAAGAGCCAAATGAAAAGAGTGATTTTTTCCAGTCTGTAACTAAGGATTGTGCCGCTCAAATCTTTATATTATCTGGGATTCAGTCCATAAATTTAAGCAACAAAATTGACAGCATTTTCCTGTTACAAGATTTATGAATATATTCAAGCCCACTTAATGTCATCTTAAATTTGCCTCGGCATTTTTTTGACATTATCTGAGATCTTCCCATGTAAACTGACTTTGCCTCCGATAAATGAAATCTCCAAAGATGAAGAGATAGAAATTTTATATGTATGTATATACATATGCACATATAATACTATTTATATGTGTATAATTTTATAACATGAAGGTTTTATAACATGAAGTTTTTATAACATGAAGATATTAAATTCTTGTTCCATCCTGTGATATTATTTTAAACAAACAATGAAATATGAATAGGCAAAACAATACAATGTTGTTAATTAAGACATGTTACAAAATTAAATGAAATTGGGAGATCTGTCAAAATAGTATGTAATAACATTCATGTTTTTTTGAAGCAGATAAGTTATTTGATATTTATGGATAATTTCGGATCTTATTTACAAATAAGTTATAATTTGAATTCTATTTATGTATACATGATTTATGTTAAAATATGTTAGATGTGTTTGTTTTCCTGTTAGATATCTAGATTTTATGTACTTTGAAAGTTATTGTAGTAAAATAATAGAAAATAAAATAGCAGTAATAATATTGAAAAGTAAGTAAAATCGAAAGAGCCAGCAATGGCCTTGGAGTATGCATGAGATTTGTAAAGGAAAGTTTTTGTTTCTTTATTATAATAGGCTCTAGTCCCCTATATTATTAATGCTGGCTGAGTGACACTTTGGAATTTCTGCAATTTTTTGCATTACTGACTGATAAAATACAGGATTTATTTAAAAAAGTACAAAAGTGATATATTTAAAAGAAGGATTCTACTAATAATGAATTGATTTTAAGACTATGCAGAATCATTCAGATACATCTAAGAATTATGTTCATCTGTAATGTTAAAAAATTGCATTCATCTTTACCTTAGTTTTTTTATAAGAAATCTTTCAGAATTGTCAGTAAAATATATATTCAAAAAATCACATTTCTATAAAAATGGCAATAAATCTGAAGACTTTCTGGAATGTAGTTTTGAAGTCTTAGCAGTAATCATGCTACATATTCTTTTTTATTTTTTATAAAGATTACTCAGCAACAAAACTTTTTTTTTTTTTTTAGAAGGCAATTTTCAATAAAGGTGAAGTGAGAAAATGTCCTCATAACACCTTAAATGTTTTTTTCTTTTAAATTTGGAAACAGCTATACTTTTACGATGTTCAATATACTACATTTTATGAGAATCAAACAGCAATGGCCCATGTACTAAGTATAAATAAAGAAATAAATAAATACTATTCTTAGAAATAAGTAAAAGTTAACTTGAGACTTGAAAGTTTTTTTTTCTGATATATGTGTTGTAGGTTCTCTTGGTTTTGTTGGTTTTTTATTTTGATTGTAGCTTTTTTTTTTTCCTTCTCCTGCTTTGCTTTGTCTTCAGTTCTCTGTGTAAGAACAGATTAATTTATCATATAACTCTAGCTCGACCTCAGGACCAAAATATCTTTTGATGTTAGTTATCAGTATTTAATGATAGGTGATTAGTGGGGAAAACAACAACAACAAAAAGCAACTCCTACTTTTCAATGAAAATTGTTTTCTGCCTTGTCAGTCATACACTGAATAAAAGTGGAAAACCAAAGGCAGTTCCTCACTTTCATTGCAGATATACATGAGTAGACTATTTCAGCCACATCTAGTTTCCAGCAGGGATGTTGCTAGGTGACTGGAAAGAGGCTATGCAACCTATCATTGAACTACAACAGCTACATAAATAGTGCTTTTCAGAGCAGAAAAAAAATATTTATTTTCTTTGTTCTCTTAAGACTGTTAGTAGAAATACTGCTGCTGATGGAGATCTTAATGTGATTTGAGTCATCTGGCAATGTATTAATGATGCTATAGATGGTCACACCAGCTATAATACATTTATTTATTATGTATTCCATCTGAGAAATGCATCACATGATAGTCGAGTACGAAGAATATTTTCTATCCTAGTTTACTCCATAAATGATAGAAATATGACTCAGTGAAACAAGGTGGAAGTGAATGATCAGAATAGTATAAAGCATATATTTTTAGTTTCACACTTTTTAACCTCATAATATTTCTGGAGAGTTTGATCTGTATTTTTTCTATACATATTGGTATGAAAGGTACTGCATTATTAGTAGTTCTGGATTTTAAGTTCTATATTTTACATTTTAAGTAGACTATTATTTATAGTTATATGATATTTATGACAGAATGGAATGAATATTACTTATAAAAGACTTTATTTTTTTCTTGTTTTCATATACTTCTGTGTATAAATGCTTTGGTCACTAAACAGTAATTAAATAATAGAAAAATTTGTTTTGTAAAGCTGGATTCTTATCTCACTTGGTAAAAAGAGTATATTTAATATTTTGATCCCTTGGATATTTTATGGACTCCATATTTGTTATGCCTGAACAGCTTGTTGGAATTCAGATATGATATGTTAGGATCCTGACATCAGCATTCTGACTAATAGCTGTCACTTGTCTTTTTCAGCTTCATCAGGAACCCCCACCTTCTGCTCATGGTTCAATTTATGCTCAATTATGCTTCAATTTATGCTGGGTATGTCTGTGGGTACTGTAGTATAATGTGTCCTATCATGTCCCATCCTGTCGTTTCCTGTCTATCTTTGTGGATGGGCTTCACTGATGATAACTTGTCTCCCAGAGAGGTCTTGTGGGTGTACTATGAAGCACTGTTTCCTGGGTGGACTTTGAAGCTGAGTTGTAGCCTTGCCTCCAGGCCCGTATTCAATTCTCATATATTTTTGCTCTGGACAGGACTTCTAGGATGGACCCTGGCCCTAACTCATCACTTGTCTTGCTCAATGCCTTTGATGGACTCTCTTGATCCAGCACTCAGCTCTGTCAGCTGTGGTCAGATCCTACAGGACTGGACCTATTGTGTGGGGAATGAACAGGACTGGGCTTGCCCTCATCTCCTGGCTTGTTGCCCCTCATGCAGTAGCCCCAAAACATGTACTGTACCCTCACTCAAATGATTTTGCTATTTGATTTGCCATGTGAAATGCCAAAAGGTTGGCTTGAACCTGCTATAAGGATATGTGGGATGTGAAAACATCTATTTGGTAAGTTATCTTATTAAGGATTATTCAACATGCAAGAAATATTAAGTGAAAACAGGTCACCTAAGAGATCAAGCTACTCAACCCATTTTATCCTATTGGATATGGAAATACTCCAAGAATGAAGAATGTGCAGCCCAGCTAGATAACTTATTCCAGGGCTTAGCTGTTCTTAAGGTGCAAAAGCTTGCCCTTAAATTAAGACTGAACTACTTTTGTTTCAAATTCATGTAGTACCTGCATTACTGTGCACAATTTAAATTCCTCAACTCAAAAATATGTAATAGAAACAGAAAAGGTGAAGAGTATGAGAATGATAAGAACTGCAGAATGATTTCCATATGAAGAACATTTAGACTACGGTTGAAATGAGAAAGATTAAGTCTACAAAATGCTTGTTCACTTATGTCCTTCAGGACCTTGGACAACCAAGTGTGTCCATAGTATAATGGGCAATAAGCTTTTATGATGGCAAAAACTGTATGTCAAAAGTCAAAGAACAGATAGGTGGAAGGAAGAAGTGAGACTGCCCAAAAGAACATCTTCAAAAATGCTTTTAGGTGTGGAAAATTTACTGCATCTTGAGGGCCAGCCATCTGACCTCTTAGACAAAAGCAGCAAAAAAAAAGTGAAGATATTATTTCAGAGATCTTGGTTGGTTTACAGCAGAATATATGCTTGTGATGGTGGGTGAATATCTATATCTCACTAAGTAATATATTTTAGAATATGATAGAAGTTTTTGTGATTTGAGTACTTCCAATGAGAGGCATCAAAAAAAAAATCAAAACGTGGAACACAGTTACACTGAGACAAGATATCATCAGGATATGTTTGTCAAAACTTTGGGAAAAAGTAATCAATTGAGTAAGTTTTATAGGTTAGCTTTCATAATGGATCTTTAAGGGGTTTTCTTTGAGTTCACAGACTCCAGCTTTATAGGTCTTGAATTTCTGTCATTCTACTTTTTCTAGCTGCTCTTTCAGTAAATTACAGAAATAATTTCCAAAGGCAGAGGATTCTCAAGGAAGATAACAATAAAGAAGCATCATGTGTAGCATGATGGTAAAGCTGTTTATTTCTTAAGAAAAGTAAGTTTTAAAAATAAGTTTGACCTTTCCAAATCTCAGGTTTTAGGGGAAAAACAAGCCTTTTAAAATTATATGTTTGCAAGCTGAATTGCTCCATATTGCTAGCCTGAAATTCTCTTTCCTTTTCACTTCCCTAAGGGATGTTTAGACTAATACTGGAGTCCTCCATGCCTCACTTTACTGTCAGGCAAGAAAACGAAATAAACAAAAGACTTTCTATGGCAGCACTTTCTAAACACTTTTGTGGCTTCTGTGAAACTCACTTTAAAAAAATAATGCCATAGAGATCCTTTTTCTATAACCTTAATTTAGAACTATTCACAGAATTGACTGACAGCTAATAACCTTAATTTATCCATAATTTTCTGGTGCAATAAATGTCAATCTAATTCAGCCAATCAAAGCAGCTTTTTACTTCTTCTCCCACTTTGGTTTTCTAAACTGGGAAATTAATAGCCAAATAGTTATGTTTGATTGTGGGATCTGACTGTAACTTTTAAATAAATTTACTTATACTATTTTCTGCCAAAGCTTTATGTCCATTTTCTGAGGTCAAAAATTCTAGTCACCTGCTTGCCCATCTGGACATGATAATATATCCTCTGGGAGTGTTATTCTAGAAACCTAAGCCATACAGTACAATTTATCCAATTCTAATAGACAAGAAGCTTAACTTTTATACAAATATGAAATATATCCAACTTCACTAGGTTTTATAAGCACCAGTAATCCCGAAATTTTCATAGCTAGTAGTATTGAGAAAGAATGTCTCTTTTTGTCTCCCACAAATTCTGCTGGAAACAGTGGTAACAGACCTGCTGAAAACTGATTATTTAGTTGTAATCAACAATTTGATTCCACATTGTAAGTTAAGAATGCCAGATTATATTTATATTGAGATTGATAAAGCATTTTCATAAACACGATATTTTATTATTTTACTTAAATTCATAGTACTCTACCTCCTTATTTTAAATCCCTCATTTTCTTTGATCAAAATTAATTTTTGATTACAGTTAATTCTGATTAACAGATGTGTACATTCGGGGAAAAGACTAAAGTATAAAATACATTTTCAATATCTTATCCTTTTAAATAGGATCCTGATCATTAATTAAGGATTACTCAGATGACCTCTGCTTTTATTGAGTTTACTTTGTAGATTTACATTTTTTTTTATTTATTTTTCAGAAATAACA
This sequence comes from Nothura maculosa, assembly GCA_032353885.1. NCBI lineage: Eukaryota > Metazoa > Chordata > Aves > Tinamiformes > Tinamidae > Nothura > Nothura maculosa. The sequence continues at coordinate 91,115 of JAUBOD010000826.1, read as the reverse complement.
TTAAGTATAAAAGTTAGATTAGGGCTTTTTCCCAGATTTTATTCTCAAACGAAGAGGTTATATAGATTACGTTGGAGACACAAATGTATAGTGTAGGAAAAGCAGGAAAGAATTATCATCATCATCTTAGAAGCTGTTGTGCAATAGAAATGTCATGTATTCCAAACGGTTATTAAAGTATCAGATAAGAATTCCACGCAAAACTTAAAATCAAAAGTACACTTTGCACTATAATGGACTTAGAAAATATCTGTCCCTTTCTGTTCATCTTGAATCATGCTCTGAAGTACTGGCAAAATGGAAGACAGGAGGTGTGCCACTGGGATTTATCATCATGTCAACACAGGAATAGGTGAGAGAGTATGAAAAGAAAATGGTAGGGAATAAAATGCAAACAATAATACTAGTGTTTATAAAATGCTCTGATAAGCCCCTTAAAATACATAAAATAGACAGAAGATTTATATTTACTTAGAAGGAATTAGAGCTATTACCAGAAGGAAATCACTTTCCTATATCTAGGAAATGACTTTTGCTCTTCTTTTTCATTTTAGATTCACAAAACTTGTTTACTTTGTAATTTTGGAGAAACTGTTATATTTCCCTGCTACACAGCCACTCAAAATAAATGCCCGTTCTTCCCGTGTACACTTCACTTTCCTGTATTACCAGTCCTAATGTCAATAATAGTGATAGATGTACATTACTGCTTTCCATAATATTATACTAAATTTTTTACTAAAATTTGGCTGTCCATTAACTGAAGCTGAATTTCTCTTTTTAGAGACCTTTGCTTTTACCTCAGGTTGCAAGTCACAGAGCTAATAGGAAGTCTTTTATCTGTCTTATAAATAACACTGCATCGTGCCCAAATGTTAACTGAGGTAACCCATTTCCCAGCACTTAGGATTTAAGCAGATTGATCAGTTCCAAGAATTTTAGCATGAAATACACCTGATTCCCTAGGACTGTTGGTTAGCATGTGGACGATATCAAGAATGCCCAGGCTCAAGGACTCTTCAGTTTATGCTCTCCCCACATTGAAAAAGCTCACTAAACTACAAGCAGTGACAACATTGCTCTCCAACTTGCATTAGGAAAGGCCCATATAACTGCTTTAATTAAGCTACACAGGAGGAGCTTCACCTCCTTTTCTTCTGGCCAGCTGCAAGTGATTTTAGTTGCTAGCACACGCTAATCCTTAGTGATCTGCTTATTAAAACATGATTTTAGGATTGCAAAAGTAAAGTTGCTTGGGGAAGAAAGACCATCTGCATCAATAAAGAGATTTTTTTCCTATTTTGAGGAGCTTCCCTTAAGATTAGAGCTTCATAGAATCATAGAATGCACAAGGTTGGAAGGGACCTTAGAGGTCATCTATTCCAACACCCCTGCAAACGCAGGGTCACCTAGAGCACATGGCACAGAGCTGCATCCAAGCGGGTTTTCAAGATCTCCAAAGGACACTCCACAACCTCTCTGGGCAG
>JAUBOD010000826.1:68419-89528 GCA_032353885.1 Nothura maculosa | reverse complement strand
GGCGTGTGAGAGGGTGGAGGGAAGATGATCTACCTAAAAGTATGCTTTTGATCATATAATTTGGTATAAATTTTTATAACACTGGTAGTTAAGAAGAAAACATAAGGTAATAATTTCACAAAAGTACTATATATCATTCTTCTCTAATTGCTCATAACTTCAAGTGGAAAGATTTTCCAAGATTTCATTCAAGATTTCCCAAGACTTTTGTATGCATTTGCATGTGTGTATATATGTATGTATGTATATATATATATATATATATATATATATGCATACCTATCATATTCAGAGAGGATAATAGGCAGAAATTGAGCAACTGGTAAGAAATCCTGTGTGATGTTTAGTGTAGTTTGCATCTCAAGGTTCTTCCTTGATTACTGCACTGCCATAGGCCTGCTAATAATATCTTTGAAAGAGGAAAATATATGCAGCTCAAGGTAGAAATATGTCAGAAATATATTCAAACCATGTGAAAGGATATGATAATCTTTGTATGTATTTTATTAACTGTCTTGTGATTTTCAGTCAAACAGTATGTCTTTTGTTTTTTATCAATATTAGATTTTCCCAATATTTCCAATACTGTTTGGTATATTTTTAATTTTAGCAATGTATCCACTTTATCATTTAGCAGTTTTAGCACTACATATTAAAATATTTTGATATTAAAAACTAATATCAAAGATTTTGTTATTAAAAACACTACATATTAAAATATTTTGAAAATTCCATGCTTTGCAACAATTCTGTGTTCTTATCAATATAGTCTTCTGAAATAATTGTTATTTCAGAATATAGTCTTCTGAAATAATTTGAACAATTTCAATATAGTCTTGTGAAATAATTGAACAGGATTATCAGGCATGCTACAAAGAAAAAACCTTTTGTATACTTTTCAATCTTTACTTAGAATAAAAGGTATGTAGGAAAAAAATGTGTATGGAAAAAATGTGTATAGAATCCAATATTTCTAAATATTGGATTCTATGAAGCTGTTTTGGTAATGTTAATCCTCACTGATAATAAAAACTCTTCAGCTGTATGAGAATGTGTATCCCAGAAGGATGTTGAAATGAATGGTCACTTACTCCAGCTTTTTTCACATTAGACTGAAGTGCCTATGCATAATCTGTTTTTTCAAGTTCCTCTTGAGGAATGGCAGACCTTTCTTTCCCTCTCACTCATTTCCAGACTCTTGGAAAAATGCATGAAAACCTTTTTCCTCTGTGAACGTAGAATGTTTCATGTCAGCAACGGGGCAAAACAGAGAAATCCAAGTGAGCATTGATGTTCATACACACCAAATAGGCAGCTTCAGGCTGCTTCAGTAAAATCTAGACTTTTCAAAGCCATTTGCAATTGCCTTATCCTGGATACACAGCTGACACATAGCTCCTTCTACTTTTGTAGGTCTTCCTGCCTATGACAATGAAACAGTAAATTCATGTGAAGTTCTGTACAGATCTGAAGTTATTTTTGTATATTAGACCCATGGAAACATATGTATCACAAATATGAAACGGAAGAATTCACGTATTTTCACATTTTAATTTTCACATTTTAATTTAATTTACTACCACAGATATGCTAATTGAAGATGATGTCTGAAACTTTAGAGAGATTGCACATTAATGTGTTGATATGCTATTCAAATTCAATTGAATATAATGACTACAAATGTAACAATGTCATACTAAAAGTTCTGTGAGAATTTTCTGGAGAATTTTTGTCTCCAACCTGATCAGGCTGCAGAGTTGGGCAAAGAACCTCATGAGGTTCAATAAGGACAAGTGTAGGGTCCTACACCTGGGGAGGAGCAACCCCAGACACCAGTACAGATTAGGGGTCGACCTGCTGGAAAGTAGCTCCGCAGAGAGGGACCTGGGAGTCCTGGCTGACACCAAGTTGACCATGAGTCAGCAGTGTGCCCTTGTGGCCAAGAAGGCCAACGGGATCCTGGCCTGCATCAGGAGGAGTGTTGCCAGCAGGTCAAGGGAGGTGATCCTGCCCCTCTCCTCAGCTCTGGTGAAGCTGCACCTAGAGTACTGTGTGCAGTTCTGGGCTCCCCAGTATAAGAGGGACATGGAGCTTCTAGAGAGGGGCCAGCGGAGAGCAACAAAGATGATTAAGGGACTGGAACATCTCTCAGACAAAGAGAGACTGCATGAGTTGGGCCTGTTCAGCTTGGAGAAGGCTGAGAGGTGATCTTATCAACATGTATAAATGTATGAAGGGAGATTGTAAGGAAAAGGGGCTAAGCTTTTTTCAGTGGTGGCCTGTGATGGGTCAAGGGGTAATGGGTGCAAGGTGAAACACAGAAGGTTCCACCTGCAGGTGTGGGGGAATTTCTTTACAGTGAGGGTGGCAGAGAACTGGAACAGGCTGCCCACGGAGGTTGTGGAGTCTCCTTCTCTGGAGGTCTTCAAAACCCGCCTGGATGCCACCCTGTGCCACATGCTCTAAGTGTGCCTGCTTGAGCAGGAAGGTTGGACTAGATGATCTCTAGAGGTCCCTTCCAAGCTTGACAATTCTATGATTCTATGATTCTAATATATATACTAAGGAAAGAGCAGAAGAGCTAATAGTATCAAACAGACATCTAGTTAAACTATGAAAGAAATACACAGAAGACAGCATGGGTAAGAGTAACTAAAACAGATGGATAATGACCTCTAAAAAAATACATCCTTTAACTAACAAAGAAACAGAAATTTAATTTATTGTTCTTATGACCTCCTATAGGCAAGACCTTTGTCATCTGTAGAAGCATACAAGCATGATAAAGATATCTAGAAGATCAAGAACAACAACAAAATCTTCAAAGATGGCATAAAATAAACAGAAAAACAGAAAAAGTTTATATAATATCATTCCAAAAGTGCCTTGCTTGATGTTCCACTAAAACATTTTTGAACTGCTATTTTCTTGTTTTATTATTAAAATAAGCATTTAGCAGTGTTTTTTATAGGTGTGACATACAGATCTCCGGCATTGGTGGCAGGGTTAACTTCCCACTGATTCATAACTGCATTTAATGGATGAACCTTGGTCCATTCTCAGAAAGACAGACAAATACAGATAGACAAGTTTTAAACTTAGAATCTGTTTTTGAAAAGGGGTAGAAAAATCTGTTCTCTAGCTAGCACACTAAGAGAATAGCTTAGCTAAAATAGCCAGAATAATCTCTAAATAATAAATACTTAAACATTTCAATCTAGTAGCTGGCAGTGGTGCACAAAAAAAGAGTTACTATAATAGTAAAATTGCAGATAAGAGGAAATAGAAATGATCTATCTTTATGTACTGTTTATGTTGGTGTATTGATACCATAATTGTCAATTGAACAAGAAAAAGATGAGATTTTGTAAATATGTAAAAATACGAACCCAATATACATTATATATATGCACACAGAAACAATAAAAAGAAATGATAAAGTAAAACCAGACTTTGAATGACTTTGTGAGAATTGCTTGAGATGGGGAAAATTAAAGAAAAAATAGGGTCTAACAGAAGTTATGGCATTACAGAGGCTTGCTTGAGGTGAGAGACAGTTACCACTTCCAGGATGGTTGGTATGTACAGAATCTACTGCTCCACAATTCCCTTGGCAGCACAATCATCCCTTCTAGCACACACTGAGAGGAACGAAGAGCTGAGAAGAATGGAGAAACCATGGCCACACTTCATTGGCTTCCTGCAGAGGTGGTAATCTGATGATGCTGTGCAGCTAATGAGGGAATGCAGGGTGGAACTGAGTGAAGAGACCAGACCAAACTCTGTTGTACTCCCTGCAAAGGTGGCAACCTGATCTACCATGCAGCTGATAAGCCACATAGTATGATAAGATGGCTGGTGCTGGGCCAACAATGGAGGTAGATGAGTCCCTTCCAATGAACTTTGCTCAAACGTCTCATCATTCTAATCTCATTACAATACCGATACACAACCTTGTCCTACAAGTTACCTGCTTCCAGGAAACGACTACTCCTCACTGACCACGCTCTCTAGGCTTTCAGTTAACTTGGGAGTCTTTTTACACCAATCAATAGCAAAAATATGTATGACTATAAGAGTCACTCAAGCTCCACTTAAATGTAAAGGAAAATATATAAAAGGTGAACTAAGGAAGGCAGTAAGTAGGAAGAAGAAAAGAAGCAGGAAGGAGAGAAGGAAGACTCCATCATAACTTATGGATCAGTAGACAGACTGAACCCCTTTCCTCCTTTCAGGTCAAGACACCACCTGAAGGGACTCCTTGATGTTGAAAGCCCTCTCCCACGTTCTGGAGTGAGTGATGATTGTGCATTTGTACACTAGACTAGGCTAAGGACACCACACTGTAGTAGAGAATTTCCTATACTGACATCTGAAACCTGTTCTCTTATCAAGGATGTCCTTGATAAGTCTGTGTATTATCTTGAACCTCCATGCAGCAAATAATAAGTGACCTTTCCACAGAATTTTGTGATACCATTGTCCATATCCATAAAACCTATTACAGTTTCTTTCAAACAAATGAAGTGCATTGTGTCACTCACTCCTCGCACTCTGCCCCTTCCCATGACGCGAACTGAATACTGAACATGAATTTGTTCAGTAATAGAAGGTGATTGGACCTATGGTTGACAGACTGTTTGTGAATCCAGTACTGCCAAAGTCAGGCCTATAGTTACCACAGTCCTTGGTATCCCTATTAAGAGGTCAGTCCAGTTGCCCCCAGTCCCTATAACTTTTGAGGATCAGCTGGAATGCAAGGGGATTCATCTCTTACCAAATTTTTGCTCCCTTCCCCTGCCACCATCAAACTGCAACAATGACTACATACCTTTTGTCAAATAATGGACAAATAAGATACTTCAGTCAAACTGGAAAGGAAAAAAATGGTGAATAAGTGAAAAAAATTGGACCATATGGCAACATATAATTTTTAAACTTGGTACTGAGATACATTCAAGCCATGAAGCTTAGAATGACTTTAAGAAAAAAAAAGTATATATATATTAGATTAATAAGCTTGTATTCTTCAGAAGAACAAAAGTATAATGCTAACTGGAGTGACACTCATAGAATCATAGAACCCTTAAGTTTCGAAGGGACCTTTAGAGATCATCTGGTCCAATCTGGACCCTCAGCTGTATACGCAGGGTCACCTAAAGCATGTGGCACAGGATTGTGTCCAATTGGATTTTGATGAGCTCCAGATATGAAGATTCCACAACCTCTCTTCTCAGCCTTTTCCAGTGCTCTGTCACTCTCAATTTTTAGGAAAATTTTCTTATATTCCTGGGGAATCACAGAATCACAGAAACACAGAATGGTTAAGGTTGGAAGGGACTTCGAGATCATCTAGTCCAAGCTCCCGGCTCAAGCAGGGACACCAATAGCATGTGGCACAGGGTGGCACCCAGGAGGGTTTTGAGACCTCCAGAGAAGGAGTCTCCCCAACCTCTCTGGGCAGCCTGTTCCAGTGCTCTGTTACCCTTACTGTAAAGAAGTTCTTCCTCACATAGAGATGGAACTTCATGTGCTTCGGTTTACACACACTACCCCTTGTCCTGTCACTGGCCACCAATGAAAAGAGCTTGGCCTCTTCCTCTCTACATTCCCTTTTCATGAACTTATACACGTTAATCATATTCCCACTCAGCTTTCTCTTCTCCAAGCTAAACAGGCCCAACTCACTCGGTCTCCCCTCATTTGAGAGATATTCCAGTCTCTTAATCATCTTGGTTGCCCTCTGCTGGACCCTCTATAAAAGATCCACGTCCGTCTTCTACGGGGGGGCCCAGAGCTGAGGAGAAGGGCAGAATCACCTCCCTTGACCTGCTGGCAACATTCCTCCTGATGCAGACCAGGATCCCATTGCCCTTCTTGGCCATGAGGGCACACTGCTGACTCATGGTTACCTTGGTGTCAATCAGGACTCCCAGGTCCCTCTCTGCGGAGCTGCTCTCCCCCAGGTCGCCTCCTCATCTGTCCTGATGCTTGGGGTTATTCCTCACCAGGTGCAGGACCCTGCACTTGTCCTTGTTGAACTTCATGAGGTTCCTCTCTGCCCAACTCTCCAGCCTGTCCGGGTCACTCTGGATGGCAGCACAGCCCTCTAGAGTGTCGGCCACTCCACCCACCTTGGTATCATCTGCAAACTTGCTCAGGGTGCACTCTGTGCCCTTGTCCAGGTCATTGATGAAAAAGCTGAACAACACTGGGTCCAGTACTGACTCTTGGTGGACACTACTACCACAGGCCTCCAACTGGACTCGGCCCCATTTATTACCACCCTCTGGGCTCTGCCATCCAGTCAGTTCTCACTAAACCTCACTGTTCACTCTTCCAGACCACTCTCCTGGAGCATTCGTATGAGGATATTATGGGAGACAGTTTCAAAAGCCTTGCTGAAGTCAAGGTAGACAACATTCATGGCTCTCTTCTCATTCTGTCGGCCAGTCATCCCATCATAGAAGGCTATGAGGTTCGTCAAACGCGACTTCTCCTTGGTGAATCTATGCTGACTACTCCTCAACACCTCCTTCTCCTTCATATGCCTAGAGATGCTCTCTAGGATGAGCTGCCCCATCAGCTGTCCAGGGATGGAGGTGAGGTTGACCAACCTGTAGGTCCCCGGCTCTTCTCTCTTGCCCTTTTTGAAGACTGGAGTCTCCTTCCTTGGAGATCTTTAAAACCCGCTTGGATGCAGCCCTGTGCCATGTGCTCTAAGTGACCCTGCATTTGCAGGGGAGTTGTTCTAGATTACCTCTAAGGTCCCTTCCAACCTTAAGCATTTTATGATTTTATACTTCTATATACAGAATCATGTCAACACACCTATGGTTACTGTCGCTGTCTATAGAATGAATATTTCAGCAATTGACTTCAAATGTTCAGGCAAATATTGTCAGACACAAATCTATCAGTGTTCCTCACTATTGTACTTTGCCAAGCAAAAAGCGGGGCTTCTTCTTCCTCCCTTTGCCACTGGGGAAAAATAATTTTTTCAAGAATATATAGCATAGAAAGAAGGAAAAATAAAATTGAATTTTTATGTATCCATATAAAACATTTTATATTACTCTACCTGAGAAAAATGATTAAAAATAGAGAAGTTTGTACAAATCTGAAATGGTTCCAAGGGTTTCTCCAGTGCTTCTCTTCTTTACTGCATCAGCAATAAGAAATCAAAAATATAGGTACTGAATTTCAATATATATATTTTTAAAAACATATAATTTTTCCTAAAGATTGTGTTTCAGATAAAATGTAGTTTAAAAAACTCATCCATTTGTATTTGATTATATTTCTCGGAAAGGTGGACTTTTCCCTTTAATATATATTTCAATCTGAGGAATGACTTACTGGTAAAATGAAAACAAATGATAGTGCTATCTCCAATGAGACGATGTATTATTTCAAAATGTATGAAATGGCCCTTGCTTTGCCCTTACGACAGTTTAATGCTCAAAGTGAGACAGCCAGAAAACACAGCTAACTCATTCAAGTAGATGTGAAAACTGAGCTCCTTTTTTTTTTCTTTAATATGCAAAAAAAGAAGAATAGAAGGAGGAAATAGCATAATTTTTGTGTGTTGAGAGAGTTTTTGTGTATGAAATTTTGTGTATGAAATGTAGGTGCTATAGTGTATACAAGCTGAAATCAGCAGATGTGAATAAAGGAAGAGAGTTGTAAGTCATAGGGTATTCCAATGCCACATTTTTTTAAAAAAAAGATTGGCTTTTACCATCATTCACTTCATTAGAGTATTGGAATGCAGCTAAAATTAAAATGACAGTAAAAGATAAAATAATGATATTGAATGATGGTCACATTTAAATTGACATTATGAATAGACACCTAATTATCCAGTAGAATTTCTTATTTTGGGACTGAAGTCTTCCCTGACAGTATATATTTTCATTAAAAATAAACAGAAAATTTATGTTTCATTTTCCACTTGAAAATACATAATCTTTTTCTCTGTTGCTTATTTTTTCAATATTTAATTCTCTCTTTAAGTTGTTCTAAAGAATAATGCATTAATATTTTAATGGGATTTGAAACCTTGGAAAATCAGTGAAAACATCAGTGCGCACTCTGCTACAAAATGCAGAAAACAGGACTGATTTAATGGCTCAGATACAAGATCTCATCCCAACTCCCCTGAATAAGATATGGTATCAGATTTTCTAAAGAAAGTAAAAGTCTCACAGAAGATATATGTGCTTAACTCCATCAGGAGTCAAAAAGTTGCAGATAGCTTTAAGAGATAAACAAAACTCCTATAATGACCTTTATGCTTCAATTACATCATAACAAGACTTTCCTATTCATTATAAGCTAATGTTTGCATTTGCAATAGCGATCCTTGATTCTACTTTTTCAGAAGTAAATGGCAAAGTTCTTCTTGATTTAATTAGGAAATTAGGAGAAGTAATTATTCCAGCATTTCTTACTTTTTTTTTCTCTACAAATACAACCCAAAGTAGCTCAGTGAAATTATGGTGTGGGGTTTTTTTTTGTTTTTCTTTTTCTTTTTTCATAATACTTTATAAATGCATAGGCCATCTCAAATCCTAGAGGAATGCTCTGTAGGTATTGAATAAAGATCTTGTCTAAAAGCTGTAGAACAAACATCAACACCAGTTTCATGGGGTATTTTTGCGAAAGATCTGACAAAAATGAAGCACTGAAATGAAATTGCCGTATTTTTTCCTCATATTCATTTAAAAAATGGTAGCTCTCTGCATTTCCGGAATCACATTATAACATATTTACAAAATCACAGAATGGTTCAGGTTGGAAGGGACCTCTAGAGATCATCCGGTCCAACCCCTCTGCTTCAGCAGGGACACTCAGAGCACGGGGCACAGGGTGGCATCCAGGCGGGTTTTGAAGACCTCCAGAGAAGGAGAATCCACAACCTCCCTGGGCAGCCTGTTCCAGGGCTCTGTCACCCTCATAGGAAACAAGTTCCTCCTCATATGGAGATGGAACTTCCTGTGTTGCAGCTTGTACCCATTGCCCCTTGTCCTATTGCTGGCCACCACTAAGAAAAGTGTTGCCAACGGGGGCCAGCAAGCCTCGTTTGCTAGCTGGACTGACCCGGGGTTGTCCTTGCCCTAGGGCCATAGAGCACAGACACCAGTATGAGGATGTAGCAAATGACATTTATTGTGTCGTTCAATTTGTATATATACTCCAGTAAGGCGCGGAAACTCACCTACAGTCCAATTGGTCAGCATGGGATTATCAGTAAACTAATTAATTATTCTTCCTGTGACATTGCAAGATATTCCGAACGCCATGCCCTATGCTCTCTGCCATACTACATCATCTACTTAAGCTAAGCTCTCTACTTTATTTAGCCCTAAGAAGCATGATAAGTTCCCACAGAAGAGCTTGATCCCTTTCTCCCTACATAAATCTTTCACGTATTTATACATATTTATATATCAGATTTCAGCCTTCTCTTCTCCATGGAAAACAGGCTCAACTCACTCATTCTTTCCTTGTATGATAGATGCTCAGAGATGATGCTCTTCTGCAGAGAGGGTTATATTGACTTCACCTACAGAATATAACATATGCTAGGAAGTCTCTTAATCTGTTAATATAAATCCTATTAATCTTACAGATGAAATATATTGATAGTAACTGGATAAAAACTTGAGTCCTATGATGAGCAAACACTGAATAATATCAGGTTTAACAATCATTTCAATGAAGAGAAAACAAGCCTTCAAAACTTGGCAAAGACCATTGAAAAATGAGAACTGAAAAAAGTCTCTTCTCCATTTGCTACCTCATATGACTTAGCAGTTATTGAGGTAACAATAGTAGCCCATATTGAGGTAACTGTAATAACTCTTAACTATCAGTAGCTTACTTTAGGCATATCCTGCTTCTTTGTAGTCCTAATCAACTAGAATATTCTAGTTTCTGATGAACTTAATTTAAACTGAGCTGAAGGAGACAGCCAGCACTGAGGGAACCTCTGCTGCACATTTTTTGGAGCTTAATGAAATATAGGTTTGCATACTGACAGGATTGGACTGGGTAACAGTAAAGGCGAGGATATGCAAAAATGAGAAATGAAAGCTGAGGCCCAGAGAAGTACATCTGCTGACTTATATAACTGGAAAAAAAAAAAAAGGAAAGAAAAAGAAAATTTTGGAAAGGAGGAGAGTAATGGGGAAGAGATAGAAGTGTAGAAGGATAAAGTTTTGTATTCACTTGCAGGATACAAGCAAATAGTAAGGGATTCTTCAGGCCTTACAGCTCCATATTACAGCAAGATCATGTTACTCTATTGCTTTATACCTTGGTTTCTAAGAAAGAAAAAGGGAAATAAAGAAACCTTTTTTCATAGACAAATCAAAGCCATGGAGTGCAAAAATTCCTATCTAGGTAATGAGGATGTAGTTATCTGGAAATAAGTGCATGCAGATAAAATCATAAGGTGCCTTTTGTTGTGATGATGGAGCAAACTGTAAGCAAAGACATGGCTCTGTAATAAGCCAGGTCTAGAGATTGTTTTCTGCATTTCAAAAGATTATCTTCATGATTTCTCTCAGAATGTCTGTGGTATTAGGAACCACCATTCTTGTACTAAGTAACTCTTGATATCCATTTCTAATACAGAGAATTTTTAAGAGTTAACTTAATTAGATGCCTCTATGTTGCAGCTATATAAATCAGTACTTATAGTTTTGTCAAATAAAAACTCTATAATTCAAAGTCATTAACATATTTTCACATGTTCGTATAACATTCAATTAATTAGACAACTTAGGCAGGGCCTCCTTACACAGCAAATAACATAAAAATTATTTGGCAGTAACAAATTAAATTGCATTAAATATTTCCTGAGAGCACATAGCATCTATAAGAATATAACATTAGAAGAACTACTCCTTTTATGCTTTTTATAATAAATAGACTAGGACAACTAATTTCACAGTTATATATTTAAAATATAGTTTGATCAAGCCTTATCTTAATTTAAATCATAATATGAAACAGTGAAATTATTGTTTACAGGGTGTAGAATATATGTGACATATAACGTGCAGATGTGTAGTTTTTCAAGAGCTGGATGACAAGCATGAAAAATAATTCTTAGGAATGATGATTGTACCTGTGGCCTAGCTGACAATTCTGTGGGTATATCCTGGAGGGCAGTTTGGAATTGAGAAGCATAGTAACGTGTTAAGCTAAAATAAAGAAGTGCATAGCAATTACCTATTTTATGAAACTCATACTTTCTGTGTGATTTGGAAATATGTATTTAAACTTTAGATTCATTGCATTTATGTTAGTATAAATATCAAATCACAATATTGCAGTTTCAAAAAAAGAAATTCTTGTGCAATGACACTTAACACTTATGTTTTCTTCTTCCTTTCTTAATATATTTGTGTTTATCGAAACATTATTGTTTCCTGTTTTGTTATTGTCTCCTGTAGTTTTGTACAAAATTGTTCTAATTCAGCAAATCACTATTATTTTAGTGATAACATACATATTTTTTCTCATCTAGTCTTGTATTTGATGATGAAATAAAAAGCTCTACATTTATTTCCACATATATTAACCAGTCTTGTCAAACCTTTCAAGTAAATAACTTTACTACATCAGCATTGCAGTGCAAAATTATTGAAACTCCACAAATGCAAAAACTCTAGTGTATGTTTTTTTCCTAAGAATATGTGATTTCTGTGCAAACATAGAAGTCCAAATGTTTAATTGCTTTCCTACCACAAGACCATTTCTGAATTACCATATATACTGACAGGTTTGATGATTCTCTGTTCATTTTCCCTTGTCCTCATCCTTATGTTCTGTTCCAATTGTGTCATGTAGGTATTACTGCCCTGCCTAAAATTTACTTTCAGTAATGTTACACCAGTTACACCAAGTTGTTCAGAGTCTTGCACAGCCAAGTTTTCAGTGTCACCAGGAATGGAGACTGCACATTTCCATCCCTCTTTAGGAGACCCTTATAGTAATGATTATATTTTCTTTTCTGGTATTCAGCTGTCCTGATAGTAATGCATATATATTTTTTTCTGCTGTATGAAGTCAGAATTTCTCATACTTACCGTGTGTTGTTTCTTACCCAATTGTGTGCCTCTGAGAAGACTCCAGTTACATCTTCTCTAACTTAATCTTCCCCATAGGTATTTTTGGTCAGCGCTAAGAACTCAACATTGAGATCTTTCTGTGTGCTTCTTGTTTTCCAGTCCCCTGAAGATCTTGCTGGGATTCTGTTGGACTCACTCGTCTAAGAAAATTATTAGTAGAGACATTCTTCAGCAATGGTCCTAGTATTGTTCCAAGAGGGGAAGCACTCTTACTGGCTGCTAGTTAAACTCTACAGCAATGATGATCACTCAAGCACAATGGTCAAGTCAGTTTTCCACTCATTTTCTACTTACGCTGTTTATATTTTATCATCTTAGCTACAAAGATACCATAGTTGACTGTGTAGCAGTCTTGCTACATCAGGCAACAGAACCTGTAGATTATATAGCAAAGCCATTTAAAGTTCATGATTGCTGTAAATTTGCAAATTAAAGTCCATTAACAATACTGGAACACTATAATTATTTTTGAGTGAGTCAAATTGTAGCAAACTGAAATTTCAAGAACATTTCAGAGATTGAGATGCACAAGAAAAAGGCAAGAATGCAGTGAGTGTATTCATAAGTCTCAAAACCTTTGAAATGTTTTTACTTGAAGTTTTGAAATGTTTTAGTTCTTTGTTTCCAAATCACTTTCTGAAATCACTATGTTTAATTGACTGATAATAATAAAGTTAAAAAGATATGAAAGAGTATCATCCAGAATTCAACTATTTTCAAAATATTGGCCTAGAGTTGGTAATGTGAGATACAAAGAAGTCTATGAAAGGCTAATTGTGCCCTTGCTTTTTTGGGAGAGATTCAAATTGATTTTGCATAGGAGGTCACTAAAGGGTAAACATAAGTTACTAAGTTTTCTTAGTTGCATTTTTAGTTTGTATTTTTTTTTGTTGCTTCCCCAGGTATACTTAGTTAATACAAGTTATCTGGACCAGCATAACCCTATGCTGGTGTTTATCTTGGGCCCTATATGAACTCATGTGTTATATATCCTTTTTACAATTTTAGTACAAAGGTAAAGATTATAGGAAAATATTTTAACCTGATGAGCAGTACCTCCTCTCTCCTCAGATTTCTATTACATAATCATGCTCTACTTTTAGTAGTACCTGAAATCAGCTGGAGGGTATGACTCAAACTACTCTGGTGATAGCAAACTCAGTATCTTGAGTATATCTACCTTCATGTTTTTAAGATAAATCCATATGCAAGGAATGTGTGTGATTTTTTTTTCTGGATAAGAAATAGGGAAAGAATATGGAGACGAATAGGGAAAACATAAAGAGAATGAAATTTCAAATTTCCATTCTGATATAAAAGTCATATATGAAAATGAAACTGTATTACATTATATGAGACCTAAGATGTATTTCCTTAAGGCCCCACTGTATCCTTTGAAACACTACTTTTAAGTCTCACATCGTTAGCAATAACTTTCTCATGGACAAAATGTATACTCTTATACCAGCTTTTGTTGAAAATGTTTAATATAATACTAATATTAGGGTGTTGCTGTAAAATTTTGAAACATTTAAATATGATAGTCCTTATTCTGCAGTCACTAGCAAATTATAAGGGTTTATTATAGCACTATAATTATGTTCAGTAACATAAACCAAACAGTAGCCAAAACCTGCTTTTCTTTCTGTATTCTATTGCTTGCATTCAATTATTTCAGCAAGAGGCCTTCTTATGTACAATAGAGAACATATCAAATACTAAAATTGCTATGGTTTCTCTACTGTTCTCATTCTGATTGCCCCGGAAAACAACTGAAAATCTTTTTCTTGACTATTGCAGTGGGAAGTGCTACAAACTCATCTTTTGACAAAGATAATATTCAGTTCTGTATCAATGCTCTTTTTTTTAACATTTGTTTTGTCCAGTTTTTAATGTGCAGATGCTTGAGAGGACTCTTATTTGTGTCTCGATACATACAAAAAAGAAATGTGGCATTTTTTTCTATTTTTTAATCATGAGTCCTTTTTAAAGCTAGATATTTTATTCAACAGCTGACAAACCAAAAAAATTATGATTAAAAGATAGCTGGAGTGGAGAACAAGTGTCATCAATTTTCATTTTTAATGACTAAACACGATATTGTTCTGGTGTGCAAGCCCCCCAAAAAGGACAAACTGAAAACAGCAGAGTTTTAACAGAAAAATAATAGGCCAGAGATACTGGAAATAGGTTGTGTACAAAAAAGAGTAGTGGTACTCTGTTGAATCTAAACCTCCAAGCCCAAGTTATCTGATGCAGAAAAAACAAACAAACAAAACAAACAAAAACTGTATTTTACTGCCTATTTACGGTACCTATTTGTCATCCTAGTTGCATAAGCACACAACTTAATTATAGTTGCTTTATATTTTACCTATTCTATTAGATCTATTTATGTCAGTGCAGTGGCTCATCTTTCAAAAGAGTTATGAGAGCTAAAGGACAAGACTTGGTATTTTTGCAAAATCAAAATCATCTCAGAGTGAGAAAGACTTAAATCCTACTCTTCCTGAGCTTTGATTACTGTCTTATTATTATCTATATAGGCACACTGTAAATATTCCTAGAAATTTGGATATTCCCAGAAGGCTTTGTGAAAGGATGACTATTTTACACTTTTATAGAGAAGATGGCTGCTGCACTATAATGCTAATGAATGTTTAGAGGATTTCCTTTCATATAATTTTATGTGCCAGGAAAGGTTTTGTCTGAAACATGATGCATGATATGTGTCAGAGTTGTCTCAGAAGGCTAAAGAGTATATTCCTTCGTAATATCCTTGAATCTTCAAGGAGCATTTTAGAATCTGGGGTGTTGGTAGGATTTGGCTCATGCTTTTAGAAATGCCTACCATCTCAGTTCTATATTTTTCATTGCTTTGCACAGTTCTGCTGTCTAATTTTCATTTATTCTAGTACTGTGATAGTCTAGTGCAAACAGGACCAAAAATATAATTTTCAATTTTAATCCTTTTCTCCATAGAAGCATGATATGGGGAGCATCCCTAGATTGGCTTAGATATCCTAGTTCAGTACAGATACATTTAGTTGTATTTCACATAGATACAATTTGCTCTTAACTTGGTTAAAGAAAATGAAAATGAAACCTGCATTTTCACCACACTCATATATTTCCTTTTCTATGTATTTAGGCTTATCACAGAATCTGCCTATCTCCACACAGTAGTCAATGTGGGACTCTTCAATTTTCTCCTCTCCTCTCCTCTCCTCTCCTCTCCCTCTCCTCTCCTCTCCCTCTCCCTCTCCCTCTCCCTCTCCCTCTCCTCTCCCTCCTTCACTCTTGTTTATTATAGAGAACTAAACATTAATCATTTTGTGGTCCTGAACCGGTTAGGATCTCTGAACTGGTAAAGGTACTTGCAGCTTAGAATTTATCCCTTGGTTTGATTTTTCATATCTATGGACTTGGAACATCTTTTCAAGTCACTAACATGCATTTTTTAAAAGTTCTAAATAAGTAATGCATATCTGAAAAAGATGGCATGGGGGAGCCAAAGGAAAAAAAGGAACCTCACGCAAGCTGACATGAAATGAAGAGCAAAAATGAAAAGCACCACATCTGTTTCACATTGGAGCACAATCACTTTGGAGGCAGTTTGCCAGTAAGTAGCAGTTGTAAAAAAAGTTCGTGGACAGAATACAAAGCCTCCAAGTTCTGGTTATTCCATCAGAGAAATTTTTATAACCTTTACATTACTTTGAATCTAGGCACAGAAAATATATAATGGCAATATGTGATTTCTACCTATTTATTTCTATTGCTTATATGCACTTTCTTTTTTAACCTAATATAATTACAGAATGCATCTTAGTGATATAACTCAGTTTTAAATCCCTATTTTCCTGAATGCCAAATTTTAAGACATTTAGGTGTTAATGGAGAAAGAAGGAGAATTATCTTGACTTCAGTTTTATAAACAGGATTCACTTTATAGAAGACTTAGACCATGGATATGAACTGTGTTAAGAGAAAATTGGTGCTCTCTGTCTGAGTAATAGGCTGTCCACAACATCTTGGTTTAATAATCTGTACAGTTCCCTTTATTCCATTTACTTTTGTATAGAGTCTGCTTTTTTTTTTTTTTTAGGATGTGATTTAAACTACGAATGATCAAGTCTCAAAGGGTACACTGGTAAGAAATGATTTATCTGGAGGTATGAGCTGAAAAATGTTTTGTGTAGATATGAATGATAAACTTCTGAGAATGCCTATAAATAAATATTTTTACCCCTAAAGAAGTTTAGTACAGAAAATTGGAAGTTAATAATTTCATCTGCCTTCAAAAGTGAATTGACATTTATTCAAAAATAATTTTATTGGAAGGCACTGAAAATAAGAGTATGTAAACTTAGATGCCGAAATAAATTTGTTCATGCAAGTTGTGGGGTTTCTTACTTCTTTTTTTTTCTTTTTTTTCTTTTTTTTCCTTCTTTCTTCTTTTTAACAGCTCAGATCAGGTTCTTTTCTCCAGTTTCATTATAATTCAAGCATAACTGTAATTGCTATTTCACTATTTCCACTACTTTAAGCATGAGATAACTTTATCCATAGATATGTGATTGCCTATTTAATTTGCATATCACCTTAGTAAAAATGTGTCCTTAAATCAGATAGCTGTGAAATCATATAATCAGTTAGAGAGTGAACTGTCTTTTTTCACAAACTCCAAGCCATTGCTGCATATATTATATGATTAAACATTCTCACAAAACATCTGTGTGGTTTAGAAAATCTAGGTGGGGTTGTTAGTATTTCTTTTGTGTGGTTTTTTATTGTTGTTTTCTTAACATAGGGAAATAGTTGATAAATAAAAAGAACTGCTTACAAAAAGATTGCTAATATTTAACACACTTCATTTTATGTGTTTAGTTAAATCTTTACCAAGTCAGGTATCCTGACTGTGTTCAAATGCAGTTTGAAGTGAGGTACTGAATCTCAGTCAAACAACAAAGTTTTTTTTAATGCAGTTATTTCAATAAAGATTTTTTTTGTCCTTTTTAAAATTGAAATCCTATTTATATTCTATGAACTCTATAGAAATGTCTGTATACTCAGTATTGATTACTCAGAGGTTGTTTTTTACAGACTTTATCCTACTAAATGTCCTTGGGATAGTAATGCAGAAATCCAATTGCCCTATTCTTAACCTTTCACATAGTTACTGTGTGGGTGAGACTTGTGAAACAAGGATGTCCCCGTGGGAATAACGATAATAAAAATCAAAGGAAAACAGATGCTGCAACAATCCTGCAAAAATTCAATGTTACCATCCACGAGTTGCACAGACTTCCAAAGTTATATCACTTTTGAATCTCCTGGCTTCTTTAGTGTGCTTCAGCATCCACTACCACACTTAAAATCGCATTATCTATCAGGCTTTTCAAAACACAAACTACATTAATTGTGTTCCTATATTGCCATGAGATGTGCATGCTTAAGGGATAGCAGAGTAGTCCTGCAGAAACCTGCCTTCCTGTCCATTTTAATTCTTGGATCTGGAATTGCACAAGGGCTTCCACAGGCTTGGAATGGTCGCCATACGGGAAGGAAAAGACTGCATATCCAACTATCTGGCAAAGGACCATTCAGATATTGGATGCTGAAGGACAACAGACTGCTAGGAACTGTTCCATAACATAAGAGCACAGCTAATAAATGAGTACAAAGACTCAAATTTATCTAAATAAATATTCAATCTTGATTTCTATTATTTTTTTCAGCGTTTTCTGAAAAAAAATGGTTTTGATACATGCCTTTGACTATTCCTTTCAAATGAGTTCATATATTTACAAGGATAAACAATTTTATAATACTGCCTTATAATGCAAAAGCATTTATGTACACTAGTATTATTCACTAATAACAACACAGCATCAGGAGTATTGATGTAAGCTAATAACTACTAAAAAAGGGCAAATTATATATTGAAAAATAAAGAAAAAGAAGATGAACTTATACACAAACATGCATTTGTGCAGATTGTACTATGTGTCTGTCTATATATACTATGAAAAGGAAAATGGGAGATTTTTTATTTCAAATATACCTTTCAGTATGAAAGAGAAACTTCACAGGAAAAATATTCTTTATTTGTTCTTTGGAAACAGAGTTGTCCATAGAATCTGTTCGGAACTCTTCAAGAATTATATTGTATTTTATGATAAAACAGTTGAGGTTATCATCTTTTAACTCTTCTTTCAGTAGCAACCTAATTTGGATCCTCAAAGCATCTCATATGCACCTGATGTGAACCTGGTCTTTCACTGGTAATTCTCCTACATGCTTTCCTTGGTATCATAACCTGTTGTTATTCTGAGAAATAGGTATCTACCTTTACATATGGCCATATAACAGATTCTTAACATGTTCCTATCACTTCACAAATGGAAATAATTTATTTTAGTAGTGAAGAGGCCTGATGACCCTAAAACCAGCTTATATACATTCTTAGAGATCCTAATGTTTTCAAAGACACAGAAAAATACCACAAAGTTCAGTAAGTGAAGGAAAAGAATAGAAGGAATAGAATAGTGAAGGAATAGAACCAGATAGAACCTGGTTGATATACTTTTACTCAGTGGCTGAGCAGTTTTTCAAGCATGATAGTGGATATAGAAGACAGTCTAATGGATATCTGGAGTCAGAGAATGTAATTAATTTTACCTAAGTTTGCATGCTCTAGGGTGTTATTACCTATATTTGAGCTACTATTCTAAACTCCTTTTAAATTAAATGAAAAGAAATTGAACTCTGAGTCACATTTGTCTGACCTATTTAGATTTCCACTTGAAGATAAGTGCACTCTGAAATGTTGCCTTTCTTTCTATTGATTCAAAAGGTGAGCAGTCTTTATCTTCTCTTCATCATATATGTTTATTTCATTTATTTGAAACCTGCTCTGAGTAACTAGGCATCATGTATTTTTTTAAAGAGTATAAACGGAGCTTTAGGTGGTTATTCTATTGTGAAGCATCTTCCTTTACTTAATGGCAGAAGATGCAAGATAAGTTGACTCCATTTCACTTCCTCAGAATGATAACATCCATGTTTCTTTTAGTCTTCCTAAAATGGAAAGAGGTATTTGTTGACATGGATGTGGACCAGCAAATTACTAAACTGCAGTTTTTCCACAGAGTAGTGTAAACCACATTATGATTTTCTTCAACTCTCATACTGTAAATAAAAGTTTTTTAAAAGAAAATATAATAATTAATAAAAACATGAAAATGTAGAAAGGGAACGTAAAATGCTCTCAAATTAATCTAACATTTAAAATCAGTTTTAAACTTACAGAAATCATTAGATTAAAAGTGGCATTCAGCTACCTATGCAGTGTAGATTTAACTTGTCCTCCCATCAAAGGCAGCCATGAAATTTTACATGACGCTGACTGAAGCAGACCCAGCAAATGAAGAGCCCTATGTGGTAAACAGAAAAGTGATAGATGAGATATTTTATTTGAAGTAAAATAAGAACTACACCTGTTTACAAAGAGTAAGGGCTATGCATTCATTTTACAGCAAGTAGTAATCACCATGAGTACTTTCTATTGCCATTGGAAGTTATCATCTTTCAAAAATACAGGAAAACCATCAGAAGATTATTTTGTTAGTATTAAGCATAATTAATTTTTGTAGGGGAATTAAACTGCTAGAGACCTACTTAATCACTTCTGAATAATAAATTATTCAATGGAATCTAACTTTTAGGTAGGGACTGTATACTTAAAAGGTTATTTAAACTGTGCCTGTTGTTGCAGAATTGCCGAATGCTTGGCAAGTGGGGATATTAAGAGTCTTCTGGTTCCCTTTACTGAAGGCAGTGAGTTCTTTATTTTGCTACGTAGTTCACAAGGTTCCTTTCACTAGAGAAACTTTCCTCTGCATGTTTTTAGAAAGGGTATGTTTTCAATTTAATTTTCAATAAAAAATTAGTACATAATGAAACAGTACATAGAAATAAATAACTGAATTAAGCAATCAGTAGTCTGAAATCAAAAAGCAAACAGACAAAAACAATGTGCAGAGGCTAATTACAATTAAAAAATTATGGAGTGTTTTATAATTAAATATTTGATAACTGCACTTTTGTGAGCTTCTCTGTTTGTCTAGGCAGTGTACAATTTATTTTAAAAAGCCAAAGTCAATGTATACAAATCCCTGTTTCTTTTATCCATTTTCAACTACAGAACAACAGTCATTTCCAATTTAAGCTGGGAGAAGACTTATTTTTAAATATAAAAAAAAATCATGTGATTACATCACTTTTTCTTTTTGGTGACTTTTAATTAGAAGGAATAAACAATGTGCAATCACTGTCATAGATTTGCAAAGATCATATTGCAGTACGCAGTAGTTGAGTGAAACATTACAGCAACAAAAAAACCCCAGTAAGTCAAGGAAGAAAATTCAAACTGGAACTTTTTTTTTTCTTTTGTAAACCAATGAAAATAAAATCATAAATCATAGTAAATATTCATATTAACAGCAAATATTCATATTAATATTGTCTTATATGAGATTTACAGATGCACTTTTGGAGTCAGTAAAATCCAAAGAGTGCTATTATGTCTGATATATTTGCCACATTCCCTTGCAAATTTTATTTTCAATTCAGTAATTACTAGATTATTTTACTGAGTGGAAAAGATCTGCCTTTCCAAAGATTAATTTTTTATCCTTATTTTTTTTTTTGCTAATTTAAAGATAGAAATCACAACCAATACATTCATGTGTGTTCTTCCCCTCGCATTTAGAATATTAATAATTAAAAAAAAAGAAAAAAAAAAGAAAACCTCTATTTAGGATCTGGGATATCTTGAGAAATGCCAACTAATAATTATGTTTCTTTATGATCTTGAATGCTGACCTTTCATAGAATCATAGAATCATAGAATGTGTAAGGTTGGAAGGGACCTTAGAGGTCATCTAGTCCAACCCCCCTGC
>JAUBOD010000826.1:49314-68364 GCA_032353885.1 Nothura maculosa | reverse complement strand
CTTTGGCCGCAGTGGTTCGCCTCTAGACAAGGAGCTCTGGCACGGGCGTCCGCTCCAGAGCCCTTCCCTTCGAGATCCTTTCTTACAATCTATCTTCATTCATGTATATGTATTTCTACATGTAAATTTGTTTGACATTTTTGGCTGATATTTTTTGCTTTCAAAATTTCTTTGTCAAAATCAATTTTGTCTCCACAAAATATATTTACTTGAGCTAAGTTAAGAAAAATAAAAAGTTTAGACAAAATGTTTCATATAACTTGTTCAATGAGAAACATTATTCTTTATGTTATTGTGGTCAAATCAAATTGTGGACAAATTATTCTTAAAGTCATACACACAGATACGCATACATATATATTTCACATGAAGGATGTGAAGTGTCAAAACCTATTTCATTTTACCTGAAAGAAAAGTCTATGTGAGTGACAGGCAAAACAGGAAATATATTCCGCTCTTTAGATTGATAAAAATATGGATTTGTATGGTAAAGATTTTGCTATTTAAATTCTCTAGCATATCTTAAAACACATTCTTTATTATTAATATTCTCTATTCTGCATATCATGATTTAATTTTGAAGCTTATGAGAGACATAAAGACGCAAATCTTATCTTTAAATAGATTTTCATATCAGTGTACTTACACTCTCTTTAGGCTGATGTTTCAGATATATTCTCTGCTTTCTGATGTGACATTACTCTGACAAATAGCATAGTGACATATAATGTAGAGACATGTTGCCTCAAAAATAATAATTGATTATTGATATTAATAATATGGAAATAGCAGTGCAAAAGAAGAGAAGTAATGAAGATCATTCCAATGACACTTTCATTTATCAATCAAAAAATTATAAAAAAATTCTGAAATATAGCAAAAGAATTGTGCTGATTTTGAACATGACTCATTTCTTTGTCTAAATACCTTTCCATGACTAGAGTTCATTCTTGATGGTGGAAAAATATACCAAAATAGTTTATAAAGATTAAAATATGTGAGAACAATTAATATACATTATTTCTTTGCTCATCACTGAGCTGAGGAATAGCTAAAGACCTTACAAGTGGATGGAGAAGGAAGAAAATGCCTAATTAAGACAGGAAAAAATATTTCTAAACTAAATATTAGAAAGAAAATAAAAACTTCAGGATCTTCGTTTCACCTTACTCTATATTGATGATGTGATTGTAGATGCAATAAAAGGGAAAACTGAGGAAAGAGGGAGGGAGGGAGGGAGGGAAGGAAGGAAGGAAGGAAGAAGGAAGGAAGGAAGGAAGGAAGGGAATCTGCCATCTATCGCTTCAGAAAAAGTATAGCTTTCCAGAAATATGGTCTCAAATCTGCCAAACGTGCAGATTTCCTATGATAGCTCAAATACCACTAGACACCAGGGTTTATTCAACTGAATCTGCCACTAGGTTCTTGTAGAAAGCTGTTCTCTACAGCACGTTTTCCATTATACTGTGAAGAAGAAGAAGGAATTTTTATCCGCCTTGTGAGAAACTAACAAAATGAGTTATGTAACAGAGTAATCCTGATGGTTGAAGCTTGTCTAAGCCTTTAAAGGCAGTAATGCCTTTAATATTGTCTCCACACACTGAAGAGCAGGCAGCCTCTTAGTCATTCCTTTTTCAAGCTATTCTCTAAGGCAAATATGTCCTAAAATCCTTTTCATTAAATTATTGATCTCTCAACCAATCTCATGACAGAAATGGACTTCAGCAAGACATAACTGTTACCTCCAAATTGCTGAATTGCTGGTATGCTTAAATAATAATTGGCAGTTACTAGGTTCAGCTTGGATTTTAGAGCTAAAGAATCGTCATTGAAATGTCACATAAGTGCGACAGACTTGTGGTGAAAGTTTGTTAGGTCCGTTCTTCAAATCAGTAGAGAAGGACTCACCACCATCGAGAGAATCTCTCAGAGTTGTAGTTTATTTGGCAGCGAGAGAAATAAAGATAATAATACCAGCTAGCTGGGGTCCGGGCTCATCCCACGCAGGGGTTCCGCCAACGGACCCCATAGTATTGCAGCGTGAGCCTTTTATGCTAATTTTCTTTGTTCTTATCTTCATGTTCCAGTTCTTACTGGCAGGACAGATAGCACCATCTTATGCGAATACAAGCCGTTTCTTGCAATGTCATGTTTCCATGAACTCAGTTACAATGCCATACTAACACAAGCATAGGTTGCATTATATAATTTTCATTAACTTAGTTGCAATGTCGTGCTAACATAAGCATAAGCTCCAAGTGTCCAAGTGTTCACTCCCCCCCCAAGCGTCCTATTTAACCCTTCAGGTTATTACTACTTTTTTTTTTCCTTTTGTCTTCTTTTCATTATTATACTAACAAATTTAGGTGATTATCACCTTTTTTCCTTCACTATTACCTGTGATTCTGCCTGCTTATATGGACTCCACTGCCATCAGTGAGAACTTAAACTGTATTTATTAGGAATAAAAGCATAACTACTTCAACAAAAGGAAAACTGTTCAGATGGCAAAAAGTATCACAGAATCACAGAATGGTTGACGTTGGAAGGGACCCCTAGAGATCACCTAGTCCAACCTTCCTGTTGGAAGGGACATACAGAGCACGTGGTACAGGGTGGCATCCAGGTAGGTTTTGAAGACCTCCAAAGAAAGAGACTCCACAACCTCCCTGGGCAGCCTATTCCACTGCTCTGTCACTCTCACAGAAAAGAAGTTCCTCCTCACATGGATGGAACTTCCTGTATTGCAGTTTACACCCTTGTCCTGTCACTGGCCACCCCTTCTTCCCTATGTTCCCCCTTCATGAACTTATATATGTTAATCAGATCCCCTCTGAGCCTTCTCTTCCCCAACAGGCTGAACTCACTCAGCCTCTCCTCATATGAAAGATGTTCCAGTCCCTTAATCATCTTGGTTGCCCTCCGCTGGACCCTCTATAGAAGCTTCATGTCCCTTATACGGGGGGGCCCAGAACTGCACTCATTATTCTAGGTGCGGCCTGAGCAGAGCTGAGGAGAGGGGCAGGACCTTGACCTGCTGGTAACAATCCTCCTGATGCAGGCCAGGATCCAATGGGATGGCTTTCTTGGCCACAAGGGCACACTGCCGACTCATGGTTAATTTGGTGTCAACTAAAACTCCCAGGTCCCTCTCTGTGGAGCTGCTCTCCAGCAAGTCAACCCATAATCTGTCCTGGTGCCTGGGGTTGCTCCTCCTCTTCCTTTTGCTGCTGACATAGAAACCCTTCCTATTGTCCCTGACTTGCCTCACCAACTCTAATTTCACCTGGGCCTTGGCCTTCCTCGTTGCACATGTGCCTTCTCTCGTGATGCACCTATATTCTTCCCACATCGCCTGGCTCTTCTTCCACATGCTGTATGCTCTTTCTCTTTTCCTCATTAAGTTTGCCTAGAAGCTCCTTGCCTGTTCACACAGGTCTCTTGCCCCTCTTACTCAACTTCTTTCTTGTGGGAATGCTCCCACCCTGAGCTTGGAGAAAGCTTGTAGTGCTTGAATAGTAGCCAACTCCTCGACTCCCTTTCCTTCTAGGACACTAGCCCAGGGGACTATTCCAAGGAGCTCCCTGAAGAGGTCAAAGTCGGCTCTCTTGAAGTCCAGGGTAGCTATCCTATTTCTCGCCCATCTTCCTCCACGCAGGATTGTGAATTCCAACATCTCATGTTCACTGCAGCCAAGACTGCCCCTAACCCTCACATTTCCCACTAGACCATCTCTGTTTGTTAGTATCAGGTCTAGCAGCATACCTCCCCTTTTTAGTTCATCAGTCACCTGCATCAAGAAGTTATCTGCAACGGTCTGCAGGAACCTCCTGAACTGCCTGTTCCTGGCTGTGTGGTTATCCCAAACAGATATCAGGGTGGTTGAAGTCCCTCAGGAAGACCAGGACCTGTGATCAGGAGGCTTCTTGTAGCTGCCTGCAAAAGGCCTCATCCACTTCCTTACCCCGGTCAGGAAGCTTGTAGTAAAATCCCACCACAGTGTCACCACTGTTGGCCTGCCTTTAATCCTCACCCACAGGCCCTCTACCTGCACTCCATCCTCCCCTGTGCAGAGTGCCATACATTCCAGTTGCTCTCTCACATGAAGAGCAACTCCACCACCTTGCCTTTCTGGCCTGTCCTTCCTGAAAAGCCTGAAGTCCTTCATGGTCACAATCCAGTCACTGGAGCTGTCCCACCATGTCTCAGTAATTGCAATGAGATCATGACCCTGTTAGCGCATATACATCTCCAATTCCTCTTGTTTATTCCCCATACTGCATGTATTTATGTAGAAGCATTTGAGTGGGTCTCCCAATGTGGCTCTTGTTCTATCTGGGTCAGCTACAACATGACTATGTGGGCTTCCAGAAGCCCTTGTGTTTTGCCTTTTCGCCTCCTCAGTCGCAAAGCACTCTTCACAGGCCATTTTCTTTAAAATATATCATCTAAAGAGAAATTCTAAAGAGAATTCTAATTTCTGGAATTAGCCTTCTCTTGTAGAACAATCATAGGTCTTTGTGTCTGTGTCCCCCTGAAAGATATTTTATGTATTTCAGAAAAAAGAAACACTGGGATCTCTGTGGAATCTAGTCAAGAGAGCTATTATGTACATTTCAAAACAAAACAAGACAAAACAAAGATTTTCTACTCCTTTGCTATTGTCTTAAAAGTTTAATAAATACCTTTTTTTCTTTTTTTTATCATTTCTCTCAAACCCTCAATCTAAACCAATATTTTAATTCCTTTCATAAAGTACTATTCTACTATTTCTTGGATTTTGCTATGCTATACAAAAGTTAACCTACTTTAATTAAATATTTAATCAAACTATGTACTCTTA
The DNA here is from genome assembly GCA_032353885.1 of Nothura maculosa. Classification (NCBI taxonomy): domain Eukaryota; kingdom Metazoa; phylum Chordata; class Aves; order Tinamiformes; family Tinamidae; genus Nothura; species Nothura maculosa. The sequence continues at coordinate 63,521 of JAUBOD010000826.1, read as the reverse complement.
AAATATCAAAAAGTCACTAAGTACTATAGTCTTTGTTATCAAGAGCACCATCAAGGTCCCTGCAGCTGGCACACCATCTCTCTAAAGAATCAGAGACTTCTCATAGTTCTTTATCTTCTGCAAATTTACTGAGAACACAGTCTGCCCCATCATGCCTGTCATTGATGAAAGGTTTAAACAGTGCTAGGCCTGTATTGGCTCCTGTGGGACATACCTGATGCCTGGCTTTCACTTGGGCTTCATGCTACTAATCACAACTCTGGTCAAATCAGTTCAACCAGTTTTCTGTCCTTTTCATGTCCACTTCTCAAGCCCGTGTTTTGATTCATCAGTGAGGTTGCTATGAAAGATCGCCATCTAAAACATTGTCTAAGGTGTCTAAAGCCTTAAACCTTTAAGGCTTTTAAAAAACCTTTTAAAAATAAAGATGTTTAAAGGTAAAAATGAAGCCCAAAAAAAGCTGCATCTGCTGCTCTCCCCTCCACCCCTGAGCCAGTCATCACATCCTTAGAGTCTGTGAGGCATGATTTTTCTATTGTAAATCTATACGGAATATTCTCAATCACCTTTTTGTCCTTCATATGTTTGAAAATAGTTTCCAGGATTGTTTGCCCTGTCACTTCACAGAGATCTGGGTGAGGCCTGCACATCCCAAGATCCTCCTTTTCCCCCTCCTCCTGTTTGGTCTTAAAGACAGGAGTGATATTTGTCTTCTCCAGTTCCTCAGGAACCTCTCCTAATCACCATAGCCTTTCAAAAATAATAAAGAACTGTGCTGCAATGACATCAGTGAGCTTCCTCAGCAACCAGGTCTCATGATACTTTATATTTCCAATTGTTTTTAGTGTTCACCTAAACGTTATTAAAGCCAATAATATGCTATTATTGTGATCCTCAACAATTTTAGGACCTTGCTTCTACATTTCTTTTAAAAATACTGTGCATTGTTTTTGGACATGGATTTTTATTTTTTTTCTTCATTTTATTGAATTGTTCAATTACTTTGAACAATTGTTTTTTTCCTTATAAACAGCTGAAGATAAAATGATATAATTATATATATGCATATATTTTGCACAGAGTTTACAAGGGATTTAAGATCTTTGATACAGGAATATAGCATTTATTTCATACATATAATTAAAGCAATTATCTATATACTAATTTCAGTGTTTCAGGAAACACAAGGATGTTTTTACTTCCAATGCACATACACCTGAGGTAAAAATAAATAAACTCATCTAGAAGACAAGAGATTTGTACAAGATTTATGAAATTTTTACAAGATTTATATAACTCAGAGGTATGTACGTATGTATATATGAAAATTTTGGATAATAAACTTCAGATTGATAAAAAAATTGTCTATTACTTCTCCTACTATTGAATCATAAGATGGATTCTACCTTATATGTAGGACTTCTATTTGAAGGCTATTGTGGATTGGTTCCAGAATATAATCTTCACTTTTCTCTCTGATTTTAGCTTCATTTCTTCTTCTTCAGCTCATTATATTTAAAGACTGTATCAAATTATATCTCTAACTTTTCATTTGCTTTCCTATGATAATTATCTTTTAATTTCACTAAAGTCACCAAAACTGTACACAGTTATTGGACCAGAATTGCAACCAAGCACTTCCACTGAAAGCAATGTCCACCTTACTATTAATTACAGTAGTGACACTATCTTGCATCCAAGTCTATGCATTTTATTTTATTTTATTTTTCTTAGGTGTTTGAAAGTGCAAAACTATGCTGAAAAGATGGAATCAGTGTATTAATTGAGTATGCTTTAAAAGAAGCTTAAATTATCAGACACAATTTTCTAGCACATTTTTTTTTCTTTTTTTCTCTTTTCTTTTCCAGGATGTTATAGTCATTTTCATTAACTAGCTTAAATTGCCAAGTTAGTTTTTCCTTAGATTACATGTCAATTTCCTATTTTATGTATAAGAATTTCAAGATAATTTTTAATCTTTATCTTACTCTTTAAAAGATTTACTTAAGGAACATGATCGACTTCATAATTAACTGTTTTGACATGAAAAAAAATCTTATCTGCTTTCCTGAAGGGAGTGGGTGTAGATAATCCAGTTACACAAGAAGCCTGTCAAGTACAGTAATATGAATGCAAGAAGATTATAAAAACTGAAATAATCTTTTAGCTTAATTAATAAATCAAATACTTTTATAAAGATTTGAAATACTGATGGACAAGAGAATTTAATTAATATTTCATTATTACTTAGTCATAATACCTAATTATCTCCCACAAGATAACAAATAATACCATCAGTAATCAATTTTTTAAGTAGGCAAAAAAATATATATAAAAACAAGATAAGCAAAGGGCCATCAGCAAAAATATATTTATATTAAAAATATATTTTTTTTACCTATTCTAAAGTGATATGAATGGGCTGCTCTTACATTGAAAGGTAAACTGAATAAAAGTGGTGTTATCATAGCTGGTTTGATGAAACTTGGACTTGACTGTAAAAGACTGAGCCACTGAGCTCTACAACAGAACTTTAGTTACACCTTATACAGATGTAAGAGTAAAAGAATTTCTGGGATTAAATTTAAACTGGCCCCTTACAGAAGTCTTCTTGCATCACTGGTAGGATGACTGTGTTCCCGTTATTTAGGAGGGTCAGACATATCTCAAAGGAAAGAGTCTCTACTCAGTGTTTCCTATCTGGACTATAAATAAACAAGAATCATGTTTTTCATCATCACCATATATACATTCACAATCCAAAATATTCAGCCACAGAATTTAAAGATTGACAGTTCTAAATTGTCAGGTAATTAGAAAGAAAAGCCTTGATTACTGTATATACAAAAATTCACAGAGATGAATTTAATCTTTTTTTTTTTTTAAGAAAAGAACTATTAAGAACCAGATGACTATATTAAAACCAATTTGAAATTTAAAATTTCATTTTTTTTATGCAACTGAGTGCTAAGATAGAACAGTGAAATAAAGTAAAAGAGAAAGTGATTTTTTTAAAAAAATTCTGATTGCTTTCAAATTGGATATATTTATAGCAAGACATGCCCTAGGCAAATTCTGAATATTAGACTTCATTACAAGCTAACTCAATGCAATTCTATGGGCTTGAGACACCTAAGCAAATGAATGAGATGATCTTCTGTCTCCTGGCCTTGAAATATAAATACTTTGAAATGCAGACCTGGCAACTGAACACAAAATGTGATTTGAGACATAGCCTTTTTTAGAAAGATATCAGCAGCTAACGAATTGCTGACATGTTATGTGGAACTCATATGTCAAAATTATCTAAGCAGACAAAGTGCTTAGTATTTCTAGAACTTCCAAATTAGTCTCCAAGACAGCTTATTTTAAGTGACTTTCGACAATACAATCTACAAAAGTAGTGTCATTGATAATTAGGAATGTCTAGGTTCTACACAGACTTTTTAGATTAGCCTAAGAAATCTGTATGAGGCCATAATGAGCAATGATTTTGAACAGTGAAAGAGAATGTCATGATTTTAATTACAACCTGCATCCTGATCTGTCTCCTTAGTACAAGTTTACTAACTATGGATTCTACCTAATTACTGGGCAAAACTTTCCTTTATGTAATCATAGTATCATCTAGATAAAACAGCACATTTTTAATGATTCAATACAGAAAAACAAAAACAAAGAAATAAAAGCTCTCTATAGTAAGAAATTCAATTGAAATTTTCTTGCTGATAATTTTAAGTGCTGAAGCAGATTTTATACATAGCAATTCACCAGGTATGTTAGGGGAAAGGATAAAAACTATTTTTATATTGCATAGTCATTTGGACTTAAAAGTAAATTTATCATTAGAATTGAGAAAAAAAGGGCCATTGGACTTTTTAAATGTTGTATAACAAAAAGATTTGTGTTTAAAATCTGTGACGTATCTTTTTATATTACATTATTGGATTTGTGTTTCACATTATTCATGATAAAAATAATTTATTCTGACTTTATATACATAATATGTCACTATTTAATACTTTGTTCAATATCACTGATTACATCATGTTCTCTGGTATATATTCTTAAGGTTAAAACAGCTCTGATATCTGGAGATTTCCAAAAATGTCATAATATCCAGGCATTAAGAAGGATCTCAGACTCTGGGGCATGGTCAATGCCAGCTTCAAGATGATGGGCCTGAATTATTAATAAAAATTTCTCTCACTTTAATTGTGTACTGATACTGATGTCTACTCTAAACTAATTCTAACTCAAGCATTTTCTGGCATGAATGAAAAATTAATGAAAAAATGTAAATAATTACACGGGACAATTATCCTATCCTAAGTCGGATATGATGAGTACTTTCCTGAAAGTTTTGATTTTTCTCCATTAACTTTAAGGAACTTTGCAGGAAATTTCCGTTAGACATTTTTCTTTATATGCTGAGTTTAGACGATATAAAACCTTACATCCCTGTTCTACATTGACAGAGTTTCCACAAGCTTTGCACCAAAGTTTTGTAGTGTAATTAAAAGCCACAGAAATGCAGATGAATCTGATAAAATACGGAAATACAAAGAATCACAGAATCACAGAATGTCTGAGGTTGCTCAGGGAATTGTACAGTTGAGTTTTGATCATTATCTCTAATGATATAGAATCCACAAGGTTCAATGTTCCACCCACAGAGTACTTTTCTTACATTTAAATGGAATATTCTGAATTTGAATTTCATTTCCTGTTCATTCCTTCTCATGCTTTCATTGAAAGGAGGGAGCCTTTTATAGAAGGCTATATCAGGTTGGTCAGTCATGAATTTCCCTTTCTAAACTCATGCTGACTACTCCTTATCACCTTCTTGATTTCACATGTTTTTAAATATTTTTCCAGGATTATAATCTGCTCAGTCACCTTCACAGAGATCAAGATGATGTCAAATGGCAAGTTTAGCACTGAATTCTGCAATGATTAACAGGTAACCAGAACAAAACTCATAGAAGCTTCACTAATGCTACAGCACGTAAAAGTATTCTTTTGCCAGCCCTTATTATGCCTAGGCAAATCTCTGAAGCACAGAGAAAATGAAAAAATACATCTTAGGTAAGATCAAGAAGACAACTAGGTATCTAATCATCTGCATACATAAAACTGCTGGACTGTGCATTTTGAATTTTTAAATGCTATGCTAAGTGTAGGTATCTGATTGTAAATACTTCTTTAGTATGAAGCAATTCATTTTTCCAACAGCTGAAGCAAAGAAAAAACATTCGAAGTTGCATTTGTTTGACAGAGAGAAGATTCCTATATAAATATAAAGATCAGAAATTTTAGAATGTTGAATTCAAGTAGAAGATGATCAACAGAATTTGAATAGAAGAATTTAGTTTATTACTGAAAAGGAAACTCTTCACACTTTTCTGTGTTCAGTGGAAAATCCTTTATATGAAATTTCTCTGAGACTCACCTTCATTTAAAATAATAAATGGTAAAGCCTTCAAACAGACTGTGAACAACTTTAGTGACTGGAGTAAGCTACATAACAAGCATTGAATGAATTTCATAGTAATTCTCTTAACACAGCATGTGAGTTTCTTGTGCTTGATGCCAAAACAATTTGATCAGTATTGCTCCTCAGAAATTTGACCTTGTAAAAAATATAACTTTGTCTTTGTAATAGAAATAAGATGTCATATGGCTGAGTAAATGCAATGAGTTCTGTGAGTAACCACTGAAATTAAGAGTCAAGTTATCAAGGGCAAGCCATCAAACAGTTTAATGGGAATTAAAAATATTTTCCTCCTTACATCCAGAAAGGATAAATATATATATATATTTCAGCATGAGAAACTGCATCTGAATATCTGAAGGTTCCCCAAAGAATCTTTTCTAACATTTCAAATTATTACTAATTAATATTTCTTTCCAGTTATGAAACAATTTGATTAACTTATGACATTTATTTTCTTTTTTTTTTTCTTCTTGGTGATACTTAGGAATAATTGAATTTCCTTAATTTTAGTCATTCAAAGTATTAGATATTTTGTTTCAGCTAGTTTTTACCACACTATCTGTAGTGATGGAGGCAAATAGATATTTTCAGAAGGAAATTTACACGAGTGATGTTCAAAACTTGGGTGATAATGAGAAAATAGCAATGACTAAGAAAATTAGAATAATATTTCCAATCTAATAAATAAACACCCTAAGATTCAGTACTTCAGAAGCATTTTCAATAAAACAGGCATATACTCAGGAGCAGGGAAGTCATCGTCTTTAGCACGATATGTATATATATTTCTTTATAAGTGATTAAGACAACGAAAAAAGTTCTGTTGTAGAAGCTGTCACAGAATCACAGTGAAGTTTAAGTTGGAGGGGACCTTGAACCTCTTAGACAATTCTCTTGCTCAAATTGGAATCATCTGTAAAAAGCTCGCTAATTATATGTCCATTCAGATGTTGAATATGCCTAGCAATGGAGAACCCACAACCACTCTGGGACTCTCAAAATATATTATACTTAAATTGAATTTTCTGTGTTTCCATCTGTGTTTCACTGCCCCCCCCCCCGAGAAGATTCTGCTTTATCTTCTTCCCTCTCCTCACATCAGGTATTTATATACATCAATAAATTCCCCCTGAGCCTTCTCTTCTTGAGGCTAAACAATCTCTGTTAAGCCTCTGTCAGCAATGTGTGTCAGATGCACCAATCGCTTAATCATCTTTGTGACAATAAACGAAATGCAAGATAAAGTCATAGTAAAAAGCAGATACTGTTAAAAGCTTCCAGGATTACTACCTACAAAAAGATATATTAAAATAAAAGTATTAATGACTAAATGAATAAGATACAAAGATGGAGAACAAAAAGAAGAACAGAGTTTAAATCAGTAAAATAAAAATTCTGTTAAAATAAGATAGCATTTTACTCACTGTTCAACAGTCTTCAGATATTTAACACAATTTAGTATAAGGCCATTAAAAAAAAGCTCTATTATAATAATACAAAGAGAAAGACAAGGGGCAAGCTCTGAAGACAGAAAACTGGGAATAAATTGGAAGATGGAATTTTGTGTATTTTAGAGTTAGCCACAAAATTGCCTATTTTTCTCATAGGTAGTTACTATGGCATAAACAGGAAACAAATTCTTCCTGAGGATCAGTCATGCATATTCATGCATGCATTAAGAACATTTAGCACAGCTGCCAGAGGTAAGCATTAGGTTCTTGACTATTCAGTAACGAGTCCATTGTGTTGTCACAGTTTAGTCCATCTCTACACATAGAGCTGTGCTAAATAGAAACAAAGGACTAATACATTTAATCATAATTCTGATGACATATCTAGAAATAAGCTACATTTTCTGTAAACTGTAGAATGTCAGATGTATGGAGAAAAGTAACATTCTTCATTTCTAATTTCATGATAATTCACCACTAATACCCCTTCCTGTTTGCTTTCTGCGACTGTTTACAGTTAGTAGATCTTGTACATTAATTTTCTTAGGTATTCTGTAGTAAACCTAAGTTAATAGTAAAACAGTAAAAATAGGAGTCTAGTTTCAAAATATTTTGCTTATGAGCTAAATTAATTTTAAAGTTCACTTCTGTGAACTTTAAAAATAGTTTAATGATTGTGTATTCAGAAATCTCACAATAAAATACACTTTGATGATTTGTTCTCTTGCTACACAAAGTATTCATTTAATTTTCTGTTTCTATAGTGATTGCAAATAATTTATAATTTTTCTGTACAGACTAATAGGTTCTATTTCAATAACTTTAAGAAGAAATTCAAACAGATCTTAAAGATATCACTTCAGAATTACATGGATCAAATCCTAAGATAGTTAAATATACTTTCAAAAGCTAATTAAACATCAAGTTTCACCTTCAAGAGTTTTTTAAACTTTGCCTTATGTGACTAATATATCATTGTGTCTTATGGCAGCCTTCCAAGATTTCAACTCCTCTCCTTCAATGCAGAGGGAAGTATTGATTTTCTTTGGTCTTGATTTATCAAGGATGTATCAGTGGCTGTTGAGTAAACACACTGAGTTAATCTAGTTGCACATTCAACCTTTACTTCACATAACTTTGCTTTCATATTAGTTATATATTTTAATTAAGATATTTCTATATCTGTGATGGAAGTATTCTTCCACAGGTTAGATGAGTGGGAGTTTGTTGTTCAGGGATCAGAGAAGTTGGTAAGGGCAGCATTGTGGTAGGACTATGTTTCAGACCACCTAATCAGAGTGATCTGAAATCATCCTAGTTGGATGAAGACTTCTTCAAATGACCTGTCCTCTGAATCATGTATTCTGGCTGCCATGGGGGACTGTACCCTCTCTTACATCTGCAAGAAGGGCAACACAGTGAGTCACAAGCCAAACTGAGAATTCCTGAAAGGCATCAGGGATAATTTTTGGCACAGATGCTGCATGGGACAACCATGGATGATGTTCTTCTGGCTCTAATATTCACTAACAAGGAAGAACTACTTGGAGATTGACTGTAGAAGCATCTGTGAAATAGCTGAGTTCAAGACTATGGAAAGAATGAGGAAGGACAACAGCAGAATACAGATCCTGGAGTTCAGGGAACCAGAAATAGCTTTTATTAAGGAAACTGATAGATGTGATCCAGTGAGATGAAGCTTTAAAGGAAAAGGAGCTTAGAAAAGCTAATAGGCTTTTAAGGACATCTTCCAGGCAGCAAAGAAGTCCATCCTGATATTCAGAATAATAAACATAATCATATCAGGAGACTATTTTTATTAAACAATAAACTTATGATGAAACTTCAGCACAAGAAAAGGTGGAAAGAGATAAAGAAAAAAAAAAGAATTTAAAAGATTCCATAGCATGTTAACATATCATAAAAGCCAAAACTTGACTTGAATAGAGGTTTTCAGGAAAGGTGGAGGACAAAGAGATTCATCCACTGTGTAAGTAGTAAATGGCTGAATAAGGAAAATGTGGCTGGATGTGAGGGAAGGACATTTAGTGACAGTAAACAGAAATAAGTGAGGTATGAAAGGTCTTCTTTCCCTCAGCCTTTGACAGCAAGGTCTCCAAGGCCTCTGTGCTCAGTTAAGCCATTCAAGGAGTAGAGAAGTTGCCAGGAATGAATGAGGATTGAATCAGGGATTACCTGAGAGGGCTGGATATGGACAAGTTCTTGAGATTTAATAGGCTGAATCTGAAAGTGCTGAGATGGCTGACTTGTCTTTGCAGGGCCATTCTTTATCATCTCTAAACCATTAAGGATGTTGAGGGAGATCCTTAATGACTGCAGAAATGTAAATGCATCCACCCATGTTCAAAAGAAAAAGGCTAGAAAGATCATTCAAGGAACTATTGGTTAGTCTGCCTCATTTCAGTTCCTAGGAAAATCATATGGTTAGTCCTCTGGGAACATATTTCTGGTTACACAAATAAAATATGCCCAGAATAGAGATCATGGATTTAATAAAGAGATATCATATCTGACCAGCCTTATTCTCATCTATGACAAAAAAAAAATGAGATTTGTGGATAACAGGAGAGCAATGGATATTATTTACTTAAGTTTTTATCAGGTTTTCTACACTATTTCACATAGCAGTCTTGTGCTCAAATTAGGATGTTACAGTCTGGATCAATATGAAATGTGGTGCCACAGACATGCATCCTGAGACTGCTCCATTGTAACTTCTTTATCAAATAACTTGGAAGAGACAGCAAAGTGCACTTCTCTCATGTTTGCAGATAAAAGTAAATCAAGGGCACCATTTTATTCACATGAAGGAAGAATTGCCATTTGGAGGGATGTAAGAACAGGCTACATGAACATAGAAGGGAATAACTCCTTGCAGTGGTACAGGCTCTGACTGACTGACTGAGGAACAGTCTTTTCTACTGAAAAGAGTTTAGGTATCCTTGTAGACAGCAAACTGAATATGAGCCAGCAGTATGCCCTGGAAGCAAATATCAATAGACTGTATTATTCTAGGCTAAGGACCACAGAACCATAAAACAAGTTAATTTGAAAAGGAGTTCTGGTGGTCATCTTGTCCTTAGACCAAGCCAGATATACACAGCAATATGTGTGAGTGAGGGAAGGATCTTTCCTCTGAAACAGAATCACATGAAGATGAAACAAAAGCTCCAGAACTACTTTGTTCTTACTGCTCAAATGGCAGAAAAGGTGGGGCCAGAAAGTGTGTTGTACAGTTGATTCTTTGGTTTAATTTAGCATGAAAATTATATTTTTTTCTCAGAGAAGTAGACCTACGAATCCCATGTTTCAGCTCGTAAAGTGCTCCCAGTTGGGCAGTGAGTATATTGCATTGATCTATGCCTTCAGTGTCTCAGGGTGTTTATGTATGAATTTATTCTAAGACAAATAGAACAGAATTCTGTTTAAATCACAGCAGTATCTTTTTGTTTGTTTATTTGTTTTTAGTTTTAATAGAGTTTTCCTCTGGTTTTAAGTTTATAAACCCATAAATATTCCACACAAAACAAGCATTGCATATTTTAGAAATAGACTTTGTTTGTATATCTAAAATACTTTCTATTGCTGCTAGGAGCTTGACTAGTAAACTTAAACCCTGGAATTTATTGTGTGGCTTGATTTTTTTTTTATAAGTTAGTTGGAAAGAGAGTCCAAAATAATGATTTGAAATTACATTCAACTTCTTTCTGGCAGATGCCCCACAGTTGTGAATGCACCAATTGGCTAAAGGTGATTTAATGCTATATGTTTCAGTAAGAATCGCAGAAGGGTTCACAGTGTATAAAGCAATAAGTGTCTTCTATAGCTCTGATAAACATGACATCTTGCTGAGTACATCACCAACTGCCCTGAGATATCTGCCAGTAATACTGAAAGCATCGGATGAAGCTCTAAAAATCAAAATTATTTCTTGGCTCAGGAAATATTTATTTTAAGCAAGCCATGCTTATAAAGACAATAAAATCTAGTCGTTTGAGTCATAAAAGTTGTCAGCAGCTGTATATCAAAAACTTCAGTATAGCAAGAGTTTTAGCTACTGTCCAAGTTGGATTTATGTGTGTTAAAAGTCATGAAAATTCAGGTCTGTATTCTGATTTGAGAAATGGAAAATTTGTTTGACCTTTATATTATTAAGCTCAGATAAATCATGTAGTTCAGATTAAAAAGATTAGTTGATGTTAACAAGGATTTCATTTCTTAGTATTCACATCTATAAAATAATTTATTCCATCTTCAATACTTGACTTGTGAATTATTTTTGAAAATGAGTAATATGTTCACCACTCCCATTATTTATTTGATTCTTCCCCAGAGGAACAGTTGCTTTTATTATAGTGCATGTACAATATTGCAGGATCATTTATATGCCTTGGGCAGAATGATTATATAATTTCAGCAAATTCAGATTGTTATTCAACTGATAATTGATAAAAATGGCAATAGTATACATTTTCTTTGTGATCAAGTGAATAAAGAGTAGAGGCCACTCTTCATTATACAGAAATCCCCAAGGGTATAATTCAAAAACATAACAAAATTTTCAACATCAAGCAGTGATATGTTGCCCCAAGAAGATAAATTTTTATAAATTCAAGCTTTTGAAAGATGGAAAATATACAGATATAATAGATATACAGATATAATAAATACACAGATATCTAAGTGCCAGATATAATAGAAATAAGGATTGAATTTATTCCATTTCTTTTGACCTTCCATCTGTGATCTCCTTTTCCCCTAGTTCTGGTAACAGATAATGAAACTTATCTGCAAGTGTGACAACCACCTAACAATATGTTAGACACAGAGTATTGAATAGTGGATGAATTCATTGAAGTAGTTTGCCAGAGCTATGACTGTGATAAAGTGATTAAGAAGAAGTCAGAGACATGTACCTCTAGGACGAAATGAACAACTTTCCTTTGTGTACAATATGATAGATGAAGGTTTAAATGAATCTTAACATCAGATAGGTTTTCAAGTCAACACTTCATTGAATAGCTTTTGTCAACAGAGCATACAGAACCTCTTGCCATGGGGACTGGCAGAGCACAAGATGTTTCACTCTGAGTAAAGAACAAGTTTTTGCAATTAAATATTTCAGCTATTCTAAATGTTTCCTATCTATAGAAGTTAAAAAAGTTTTATATATTATTATTAGAATTATATATTATATATAATTCAAATGAGTTGTGCCTGACTTGTTCCAGTTCTATTATATTTTTCTTAGAGGTTCCCTCTTCCTCTTGTGCACTCCCTTCTCATGAAATAGCTTGGTGGCTATAGTGAATAGATGTTGATGCATTATATATATTGATATATGTATCAATATATATTGCATATCTACTAGTGCATATCAATGCACTAGTAGGCTATACATGTTAACATAGCTTGTGGTAGCAAGGGCAAATGGTTTCATGGTTGATTTAGCAATTCTAGTCATTCCAAGAATGGTTGAGAATAATGGTATCAATTTATTTTTAACTCTTATAAGATCAATCTAGTTGATTCTTCTCAGTCCCTGAGGTTATGCCATTGTATTCGATGTTACTTGTTTTCAAGTGACATAGAATAAAACCAATATTCAAATTTATCTGTAATTCCAGCATAGGCATACATATTCTGTGCGTCTGTGTGGTGCGTTTTGTAACATTTTTTTTCCTGCAAAGTTTAGAATATAACATTGGAAAGCAATTTTCAAGATTGTGGTTTTCCACTGCCTTGGGCCTTCTTTAGACCTTTTCTATGTATTGCATAATATGATGTATTTGCCAGAATGATTCAGTAAATGAATTTTTGGTGTGAATGTCTTCAGTAGCAAGAAGTAGCATCCAGGAAAGCTTCTTACATGTTCTTTTTGGAAGCTGTTTTTAAACTGGATCACTAGATTCTGATGCCTTTGCATACTTCGTTCACTGACTGGATAGAGTTTTCAATACCTGTGTTCTTTATGTAAGTTTAAATGACAAAGAGATTTTAATAAAATAATTGATGCGATATTTTAAGCAATCATATAAAAAAATTCTGAAAAAAGATATTACTCATTCCTATTTGCAGAAAAGCTTAAAGAGAATATTATATATGTTATTTTTTTCAGTCCATAGTACCTTTTCTTTCACACCATCATCTCTCAACTGATATTGATTTGTAATAATCAGTTTTACTTAGAATCATGAGAAATTAGTATTCTCATAGCCAATTCAAAAATTAAATCTCAGTATGCTTATGAATGCCTTATTATGTCTATGCTAAGGAAAGAAAATAGGCTGAAGTATGCACTTAAGCATACTACTGCATGATCTGTAATCCATCTTAATAGTCATTCACACAAATTAACACAAAAAGATGTCAGATGACACCGTTACTCTTAGCAGATGATCTCATATTCCAGTAGTTTGAATATACAATGGCATAGAAAAATACAGAAAAAAATATTATGTTTTTTTATCAGTAAAACTTAAGATGTAAACATTGTTTCAGATTATTTTTATGAATAACAGAAATCATGATAAAGTGTGTATAAAACTAAGTGAAAGATCAATTTCATGGGAGAATAAGCATTTCTCATAATTAACCTTGAAGAAGTTATCTATGTTAAGAAGCACTGTCTATTTTTGGATTGCAGTAATCACTGAGCATCATTTACAAAGCATGTATTCTGCAATGTCTAGCAGTAGCCTAAGATATTCTTGTATACCAGGTTGAGTTAACTGAATAAACCTGTAGCAAGGATAGCATCTGTGCAGGCTGGGTCTCCATATACATATCATATCTAATGTACATAGGTGTAATTTTGTCATTTAGATCTGTGACTATGTCTGATGATACCTTCTCCAGCATGCGTATGAACATGAATGGAGTGTAGGAGTGCAGCAATGGGTATTACTACAGAACACAAAATTTAGGACTCTGAAGTCAAGTTGATAACATTCTTACGTAACACTCTGTCCCCTGAAGGAAGGAAAATAGAACTCAACAGTGCTGTAATATTTTGTTTGACTATAAAGATCCAGAATATGCTGCTATCTCTGGAGTCATTATGTGGTTGCCTGAAGTACAAAAGTAGGCTTGGCCAGGATTCTTAGGAATTTGAAGAAAAAAAATCAGAGAAATTAATTGTTCTTTGCCTCCTACTACTCTCTCTTTTAAGAGAGAAAGGAGAGGAGAGGAGAGGAGAGGAGAGGAGAGGAGAGGAGAGGAGAGGAGAGGAGAGGAGA
>JAUBOD010000826.1:26308-39310 GCA_032353885.1 Nothura maculosa | reverse complement strand
GGGCAGCCTGTTCCATTGCTCTATCACTTAGTGTAAAGAAGTTCCTCCTCATTCGCAGGTGGAACCTACTGTGCTTCGGCTTGTACTCATTATCCCTTGTCCTATCACTGGCCACCACTGAAAAAAGCTTGGCCCCCTCTTCCCTACAGTCCCCCTTCATGTATTTATACATGTTAGTAAGATCCCCTCTCAGCCTTCTCTTCTCTAAGCTGAACAGGCTAAACTCACGCAGTCTCTCCTCATATGAGAGAAGGTCCACTCCCTTAATCATCTTGGTTTCCCTCTGCTGGACCCTCTCTACAAGCTCTACCTCCTTCTTATACTGGGGAGCCCAGAACTGCACACAGTACTCTGGGTGTAACCTCACCAGAGCTGAGGAGAGGGGCAGGATCACCTCCCTTGACCTGCTGGAAACACTTCTCCTGATGCAGCCCAGGATCCCATTGCCCTTCTTGGCCACGAGGGCACACTGCTGATTCATGGTTAACTTGGTATCAGCCAGGACTCTCAGGTCCCTCTCTGCGGAGCTGTTCTCCAGCAGGTCGCCCCCTAATCTCTCCTGATGCCTGGGGTTATTCCTCTCCAGGTGCAGGACTCTGCACTTGTCCTTGTTGAACCTCATGAAGTTCCTCTCTGCCCAACTCTCCAGCCTGTCCAGGTCCCTCTGAATGGCAGCACAGCCCTTTGGAGTGTTGGTCATTCCACCCAGCTTGGGGTCGTCTGCAAACTTGCTCAGGGTGCACTTCACAGACAACATCCAGCTCTTCCCTGGTCCAGCCAGCTAGTCATCCCATCATAGAAGGCTGTGAGGTTCATCAGACATGACTTCCCCTTGCTGAATTCATGCTGACAGCTCCTAAGCACCTTCTTCTCCTTCATGTGCCTAGAGATGCTCTCTAGGATGAGCTGCTCCATCACCTTTCCAGGGACAGAGGTGAGGCAGACCAGCCTGTAGTCCGGTCCCCCTCTTGTACTTTTGAAGACTGGAGTGATGTTGGCTCTCTTCCAGTCCTCGGGCATCTTCCCTGCTCTCCAGGACCTCTTGAAGATGATGGAGAGTGGCTGAGCAATAACCTCGGCCAATTCCCTCAGCACTCTTGGGTGCATCCCATCTGGGTCCATAGATTTCTGAGTGGCCAATTTGCCTAAGTGATGCCTAACCCAATCCTTCTCAAACAGCGGAAGGTCTTCCTCTAGCCCATTTATATCTCTTCCACTTAAGTTTGCAGTTCATGGGGAGTGGCCTTAGCAGTAAAGACAGAGGCAAAGAAGGCATTTAGCAACTCTGCCTTCTTGACATCCTCCATCATCAAGGCCCCCTCCCCATTCTCCACCACACTAACATTTTCCCTCATCTTCCTCTTGCTGCTGACATAATTATAGAAACGCTTCCTGTTGTCCCTGACACGCCTCGCCAACTCTAATTCCACCTGGGTTTTGGCCTTCCTCATTTCACATCTACATTCTCTGTCGATGTACCTATATTCTTACGATGTGGCCTTTCCCTTCTTCCATCTTTTTCACTCAGCATGATCATATTTCCTATGTGAATATTAAATTTTCTGCTTCTGAGCCAAAAGTGAAAGCTAGTGATTATAAATCAAATCTCTTAGAAATGAAAAGACTGCATGATGAGGTTTGCCCTCTCTGCGCACTTCTTCTACCATACCTGGAAGCAGATTAAATTTCAGAATGTGGAATGAGTGTCTTGGTAGTCAATATTTGATAGAGTGATTGACCACACACCTAGATGATTTGAAGGAGTCAATCTCTACAAAACAGCAAAACCTCCTTTTGATCATTTTCACCAGCACATATGTAATAGAAGCAGGAACATTGGAGTTATGACTTTAATTTATAAATTACAAGAAAGAGAGTATTCTCCAATTCTAGTACTGTGGTAGACAATGCACTTTGAGGCTTTCCATGTATAAGCAGGGGCTTTGAAGTCTGATTGAGGAATGGGAGAAATAATTGGTCGAGCAATATATTTATGGTTAGTGTAACCCTTGGAGAAGAGGCAGCAGTCAGAGCTGACAGCAAAGAGGTAACAGGCATTTCAAAAATCAGTTGTGATTTTAACAGCTGAACAGAACTGGGAAAAATTCAATACAACTCAAGGCTGATGAAATGAAATATCTGTAAATTTTCTCTGACTTTGGTGAAGCATCAGCTTCCCCACGTCCCTCACGTTGGAGAGAAAATAGTTAACTCTGAGGAGGAACAGCAGTGATATAGTAAAGTACATTTAGGACTGGAGCTGATTCCAGGAGGAGACCACTTACAGGAATTAAATATAGACCTCCTCAGCAATGTAAGTACAATACAGCTAAATATATAAAATAGACTGTATCCCGCCCAATTAGGTTCCCAAACAGCAGGGTTCCTCTCATTATTTCAGCCTGGACAGGTTTCACTATTTTGATGCTGCTGTTCTCACCTGTACTATTCTCTGTCCTTCCTGCTCTTTCAGTACAAAGCAAAATAGCACTCAGCTGTAGTCATGTATCTAAGAGATTATAAGCCTGGAAGACTTCAGTGTGGCTATGTGCTTAGACACCCTCAGGTAATTACCCCTTAAATGGGAACACAGCTTAAAACACACATGCAAACACAAAACATCACCTTATTTCAATGATTCCACTGATGGATTCTTTTTATTATCTCAGTGGTTTCTTTCTTTTTTTTTTCCAAACTCTCCAATTTCTAGTTGAATTCATCTGTTTTCAAATTCCATCTATACTAGATCTCATTTCTTTTTGAAGAAATCTCTTTCTCCCTAGCTTCTATGTCAATAAAGTAGTGACCTGCAGCCAGATAGGTTGTTTGGACACAGATGTTTGCTGTGGAGTGCCACTTCTTCCTCTGCTGGCAAGCTACATAGTTCATTCCAAATCACTTCCTTAAGAAAAGGAGAGTCAGAACAGCCTCATCACTTTCAGCTCTCCAGTTTAGATAGAGAATGTTACTGCTTCAAGCAGACTAATCAGTATCTCTTCAGTGAAGGTATTAGAAAGATATCTTACTGAATGACAGTAATAAGAATGAGTTTTATATTAATTTTTCACCTTCTGGAGAAGTTTTTGAGACTGCTTTTAGTGACACTAATCTAAATGATTATCACAAGGGCTTTTATGTCTTCAGTAACATAAAACACTTTTTGACTACAAAGCCCAAATGTATTATTTTTATATTCCAGTCCTAATATGATTCATCCTGAATGAAAGTGCTGAAATACAAAAGAAAATCAAAGATTGAAGAGATACAAACAACTCTTGATATTTGAATCATCAGGCAGGACGCAATGAAATTGCAGCATTCTTCATTGTAGCATTCAAGAAATTGTAGTATGTACAATTTTTCATTTAAAATATAATCTATGAAAGAAAAAGTGAAATAACAGCAAGCAAGCAAAAATAAAGGCATACTCTTTTATTCATGTCCCAAGACTTCGTGTATCATTACAACTAAATCAAAGTGCCATTGTCTCCATCCTACCATAAGTAGCTTTTGCTCATGCCTAAGCAAGCCTTACATATCAATCTTAAGTTCTACCGAGAAAAAAGAAATGATCGTTAACATGTCCTGCTTTTGAAGTCATGCTTTTTTATGGTTTTTTTTAAGAGATTCCAAAGAGTAGGAGCACCTGTACAAAAGTCTATTTGATTATATGCAAGGAAAGAATGATTTCAGTAGCTAAACTGCTCAAAAGGTTTTCATGCAAACTGGACAGCCTCTGAAAACTAAAAGAGAATAAAAGCCAATTATTTGTAATTTTAATTGTATGCACAGCATAAATAAAAAGACTTGAAAGTGTAATGTGAGTTGGGTCATCCTATATCAGTAAGAGCTAAACACTATTTTATCAGTATAAGTTTCTACATGTGATCTCCCATGCCTTTTTGTATCCTGTGATCTCAGCTCTCATGATTTTCATAATAGGGCCTACCTCCAAGTCTTTTTAGCACCATAGGATTTCTTTCTGCCCTACTGGAACTTCTCTCTCATCTTGGATAGCCTTTGGATCACAGTAGGGATGAAGGATCTTGAAAAAGAATGAATTAATGAACAAGCACACTTTAAAGCACTCAGGCATTGTGTCTTAGTATGACACAAACTGCTTGTTCTAAAACTTATCCTTGGCAATGAATAACTTTTTGTCATCTTCATGTGTTATAGCCCAAGGATCTACAGGAACCCAAGCTTTATGCTGATAAATTACTTCATTCAGTTCTCATAAGAAAACATATTTATCTTCAGAACTTCATAATGGTTCACAAAATCTGCTGAGGCTTAACATCTCTATTCTGCAAAGCCCAAGGGGAGCTTGCTGTTATCAATAACTATTTCCCCCTTTTTTACTTTTAATATTTCTAAGTTAAAAAGACTTATTTGGCACTTGCACTGTAGAGATTGTAGCTAGCCTGTAAAAACCTCATTTATTGCCATCTAGAAGTCATCAGCAATGAAGTGTCCAATACTCATGAAACCACAGTTCCTATAAAATGTTTCTGTAATAGATGGCTGGAGGATTTGTAGCTCACTTGTGACTCTTGTTTGAGATCCTTTCTAATAACCACTTATATATAATCAGATGGACTTTATGCAACCTTATCCAGGAAATGGACTGTGTGAATGCTTATCTATTATTGCTTCCATAGCTCACAGGCTACACAACAGTGGATAGTAATTCTGTGCAAAAACAAATTACTATTCTAACAATAGAAATCACAACGGTCTTGACATAAGCCGTTTAAAAAACAGTTGAGCCTAGATCTAAAATAGTGATTTAGGGACAGAAAATTTGTTTGTTAGACTGGTTTGCAACTAAATTGTTCATTGGGTTTTTTGTTTTCAAGGAGAAAATGAAGAAAGGAGCTTAATAAAATAGTTAGACAATTACATTTATGTTCCTCGAATAAGTCCTTTATTATGTTACTTCTATAGCTACCCAGAAAGAATATTTTCATTTCACATCTCAGTAGGCAGAGAAAAATGTTTTGCTACAGTGCTTATAGAGGACAACCAAATATATCATATTATTTTGAATAATCTTAGGGAATTAAAAACTATTTCTTGCACTTAGGAAAATAAAACAACTGTGTAATCCTGGTGTTGTTTTGTTTTTGTTTTACATATGGCAAGGTATTTAGTAATAATTAGGTCACGATTTTTCTGCACCTGTTGCATCTTTCCTCTTTAATATTTGAAATAGCAAAACAAAATAAAATAAACAGTCATTCTGCCTTCAATCAGTTTTATCTGAACTTTAATTCTTCCCATAATATTATTCCTAAGTTTACAGGTACACAAGTTTGGAATGTTAATTGTCTTTATTTGGTGATTGAAAAAAAAAAAAAAGATACTTTCTGGTTTTCAATAACATGAGACAGGCTCGTGAAAGAATTTATTATTCAATATTTAATTCTATCCAGCTTCCATGAGCTGAAGCAAGGCTTTTTGGCTCCTCACTCAGCTACTGAATTATTGTAGTTACAATACTAAATATTTCCTAAGCTTGTGGAGAAGAACAGCATGGGACCAAAGCCAGATAGCCAATATTAAATTTGTGAAAGATTAATCTACGAGGTTTGTCCTAATATGGAATTGATATCTGCTACATGCAGTTTAAAATTTTTGTCAGTAGCTAGTTTATTAAATTTGTGGATAGATAATTATTTTTAAGACATATATATTAATATTGACACATATTTAAGTTTTGACGATCAGATTACTTGATTTTTCCTAGGTTGCATTTTATCACAGAAACAAACTCTACATGATTTATGCTTGCATTTCACAGATTAAATTTTAGCCACTCTCTTGCTATTTATATTATGGAAAATTACATAAACTCACATAAATTGTATCAATTAAACTTGCCAGATATGTAGACAAGCTGTGTCACTCTCATAGAAAGATTCATAATTTACTACCCAACTTATTAACCCCAAACTCAACAAAATACTGAGGATGAAGAACTGCAAAAGGTATATTTCTATAATACTGCAAGCAACAAGTACACAAAAAGGTAGTGTTCTCTTTCTCCTGAATCACAGAATCTTCAAGGTTGGAAGGGACCTCTAGAGATCATGTAGTCCAAGCTTTCCGCTCCAGCAGGCTTACCTAGAGCATGTGGCACAGGGCGGCAGCCAGGTGGATTTTGAAGACCCCCAGAGGAGACTCCACAACCTGGACCCTGGGCAGCCTGTTCCATTGCTCTATCACTCTCACTGTAAAGAAGCTCCCCCTCATTCACAGGTGAACCTCCTGTGTTTCAGCTTGTACTCATTACCCCTTGTCCTATCACTGGACACCACTGAAAAACACTTGGCCCCTTCCTCCCTACAATCTTCCTCAATGTATTTATACATGTTAATAAAATCTCCCCTCAGCTTTCTCTTCTCTAAGCTGAACAGGCCCAACTCACGCAGTTGCTCCTCATATGAGAGATGGTCCACTCCCTTAATCATTTTGGTTTCCCTCTGCTGGACCCTCTCTACAAGCTCCGCATCCCGTATACTGGAGAGCTCAGAACTGCACACAGTGCTCTAGGTGTGGCCTCACCAGAGCTGAGGAGAGGGGCAGGATCACCTCCCTTGACCTGCTGGCAACACTCCTCCTGATGCAGGCCAGGATCCCATTGGCTTTCTTGGCCACGAGGGCACACTGCTGACTCATGGTTAACTTGGTATCAGCCAAGACTCCCAGGTCCCTCTCTGCAGAGCTGCCTTCCAGCAGATCGCCCCCTAAACTCTCCTGATGCCTGGGGTTATTCCTCTCCAGGTGCAGGACCCTGCACTTGTCCTTGTTGAACCTCATTGTTAACTTTTGCTCAGTCAGGAATCTCACCTTCATAACTCTTAGTGTGCCTGGTAAAGCTTTTGTCACACAGAGAGAAACAATTATTTTCCTCCTTTAATTTCCTTATTTCACCTCATGCAGTCTTTTGGGGGAATTGTGATTTCTATACTCCTCGGGATGAGTCATGAACACATAGTTATAGTACTACTGTTCTGTTGTGATTAAGCAGATAAAAATATGAACTGGGCAGAATTATACAAGTTTTTACTGTAAGTAATTAAACAAGAAGAAATGTTGTTTTATATCCTATGCTGTACAATGATAGAAATACAATTTGTAAAAGTAGATTATAGCATTAAAATGTTGTTTATATTGTGAGTGATCTGTTCGCTCACACCGGGAAGATACATGAAGAAGTGTGCTGCAGTCATGATAATGCAAAACTTTGTACAGATCTTTTGAAGAAAACAAGTCATTAAACAAATTAATAATTATGTTGTTTT
Organism: Nothura maculosa; assembly: GCA_032353885.1. Lineage (NCBI taxonomy): Eukaryota > Metazoa > Chordata > Aves > Tinamiformes > Tinamidae > Nothura > Nothura maculosa. The sequence goes on along the minus strand of JAUBOD010000826.1, from coordinate 32,003 downwards.
AATACTTATAACAAATAAACTGTATTAAGACTTTCTTTCAAAATAATAATAATAATAAAGTACTAATGAAAAAGTATTTTACACCCCAAGGGGAATAAAATAAAATAATGCAGAAAGGTAATCTCCTCTGAGTCAAAATTGCAAATATGTTGAATATATATGTTGAATATATTTGTGAGTGTGTTTATATTTTAAATTACCTTTTGAGGTGGCAAAGACTTGATAAAGATGATAAATAAAAAAAGATATATAAAACACTAACTCTAAAAATGAATGAGAAACCAGTTGTCATAGGCTGATACCTTGGACATTCAGATAAAATTATGAAGATCTGTAGAGATGAAGGTCTGTGTTTATTTATCTTTTAAATATATATGTCTACCAACTTATACATTGAGCAATGAGTATAAATATACACAACATGGATGCCTATGCAAGATTTTGTGCTCTTTTATCTGTAAACACAACATGGGGGATGTGAGCTACAGTAATATTCATGAATGTTCTTTCAGCTGAACATTTTTGTTAACATCACAGTGAAAAGGAAGAAATCAGTGATAAAAATGGTAAGACACACATTTTGGCTGTACATTTTGTACATAATTGGCTGTACATTTTTGACAGCTTTTCAGGGAAAAGTTTTATGATGATGATCCACATTAATCTAAGAGAAACCTAGAAATTTAACTTTAGATATTTAGCCCCAAAGTATGCGAACCCTTGTTTTACACTAATAAACAAAAGTATATAAATAATTAATAACTGGTTCCATAATATGAAATTTCTAACTGGAATCAAAAGGATATTTAAAAGACATAAAACAATATTTACTTTGATATTTAAGTGCTAGTCTGTGCACAATGTCAACAGATTGCCAAGATATAAGAAACATATTTCTTGTGGGTTACTGTTAGTTTTGCATCTGAAGGATTGTGTATGGGATTATTTCCAATACATAAGAAACTAACATGCAAGTGTAAAACATTTTAGGAATGATACTGTGTAGTTGTAATAATGCAGCCAATCTGTTTTGGTATATGAACATATAAATTTTTTGGATAATATCAACTAGCAGTATTAAGAGACAATAACTGTAAGGTAAAGTCAAAATTATTCTTACGAAAAAAATAAATAATACAGTTTGGAAAAGTTCTCTAAGACTCTAAATAAATTCAAATAAATTCAATTTACTTTTTACATATGATTTACTTATTCAAAATAAGAGTGAACTACACATTTTTAATAATAAAACTGCTGAAGCAAGCAGTTTGTTAAAACTGATTTATTTATATCTATTCTAAGCAGCATCTATGCTCTGTTTGGAATACATTAAAATCTTTAAAAAATTTAAAATAAAGATGATTTATCGTTCCAGCTGTTTAAAGCTACAACTCAACTTTATATTCTTCTTCATAACTGCTAGCTAGTAAATGTTTAATATTTTTTCTAAATCTAATTATCCCAATAGTGTTCATTTTTAAGGAATATTATGGGAAGTTTTGATTTGCTCAGTTTATTTACCTTTCTTACATACGATTCATTATTGATTCCCACCCTTTTTGTTTTGAAAGCATGCACACTGTGCATTTAATAAAATCAAAAAAAAGCTCTTGGTTAACAATCAAAACTAAATTTTTTAAAATACAAAATGTCTATCTTTCGTACTTTTTATTTACACTTACAGAACCTCACAAACAGTATCCTGATCCTTCAACAGGCACCAATTGTTATCTCATTAATTTTCTTATCTTTGTGTTCAATAACTTGCTACAATATAAACTTCAGTTATATATATAAATATTTATTTACTTATTTATTTATTTTCCCTGATTAATCCCTGCTCATCTAGTCATGCATAATATAAACTAAATTCTCAAATATATTATTGATGAATAAATGCGACTCTCACTACCAATTATTCTTCCTGGATCTGAGAAGAAATGTTAGCTGTGACAGAACTATTCAGTCTGATATTTCAGTGGAAGAGGAGATTTAAGGTGACCTCAGACAGGCAAGATCTGAGAAAGACCTATGAACATAATAGTAATTTAACAAGAGAAAAAGTCCAAAAATAATAGTCCAAACAAACAATAATCATAGTCAAGTAACAACAACAAAAAAAGCCTCCCTACATATAACAATAGTTTTTAGGCAAACTATGTTTATTTGAGATGTTACATGTTGGGATATTCTTGCTAAAATATCAAAAGCAAAACTATCAAGTCATTTAATTTGCCATAGTTTATGCTTTCCCCGTTAATTCTATGTGTATATACATGACTATATGCTTTGCTATATACATATGCATGAATTAAAAATGAAAAAAAACCCGTAAAATTGTGTCTTATATAATTAAGATATGTTTCTAATGCCTACTGACTGTCTTATTTTCTGTCAGTATCTGTATCACAGAAGAAAGTTTAACCATTGTAAAAAAAATGAGATTTGCCGTTGCTTTTTGTACTACTTCTTTGCAGATATAAAAACTGATGCCACAATTGATAAATGTTCAAAAAGGAGTGAGGGATGATAATACTAAACAAAAAGGTTTTCGTTCCCTGAAAGAAAAACAGGTCATTTTATCTCTATCATCTGAGATTTTGTCATGTTCATAGTATTTTTTTCAGTGCTTTCATTTTACTTTCTATGATATGGATGTTATGTATGATGCTAGTGTAACTTCTAACTTGTTTTGGTCAACCAATAATTTATTTAACCAGTAATGTAGCATTTCCAAAGAGAGAGACATGAGAGTGACACTAGCTAAATGATTATTTGTTAGTCAGCCAGAATAACAATGTATTACATCCTTGGGCATACCAATGACACAAATACATTTTTTAAAAGTTAAGTGAATGTATTTTAATTTACAAGGATTTGTCATTTTTTCAGCTTTATTTATTTATTCAGGTGATGATTTATCAGCTATTCCAGAAATGGTTTCTGAGTGTGATTCACTTTGCATTTACATATATTCTCACAACTATCCCATTCTTTCTAGCTACAGAAAGGGCACATTCTACATAATTGTCTAACATATAGGCTTTCAATCATCCTTTTTTTTTTTTTTTATGCCTTTACCAACGTTTGCTTTATTATTTTAGATGAGTACTCTGAAGTAACTTTCAAGCTCACATTTCACAGATATGTTAAATAATATCATATACCTCAAATTGCCTTGTTATGCAGAATAATTTGGTAGAATATGATTTCTTTTGGTGTAAGTAGGAAAAGCAGAGAGTATACTGAAGATACTAGGTAATCCTAGAGAACAACACTGAGTTTTCCCTTGTCTTCTCCAGCACTGAAGAATACCACTTTTCAAATCTTCTAGTCATCTCTACATTCCTTATGAGTTTTAAAATTCTGTTAGGAACTTTCATAATAATGCTACTGAAAGAATTGAGAAAGTAAGGCATATTCTTAATAAATGCTCAATAATTGAGAACTCAGAAGTCTAAGGTGGCAATATGTCTATATAAATAAATAATAAAAATTCACCTAAGATCTAAATGAACAATGAACAACGAAGATCTAAATGAAACATACCTAGACTTATAAATGTCATAATAATAATATCTACCTTCTTAACAGCTTCTTTATTCAAGTGCATAGGTTGTTTTTTTTTCCTTATACTTTTCTCACTTGCTGGTTTCCAGATATATTCTGGATATGTATCCAGGATACCCAGGATATATCTGGAATCCTATATTGATAGGATCAAATGTTTTTATATCTCTGTCACCAAAACTTTAATCACAGAATGTTCATGGTTGGAAGGCACCTCTAAGGTTCATTTAGTCCAATTCCTCTACTCGAGTAGGAACACTTAGAGCATGTGGCACAGGGAGGCATCCAAGTGGGTTTTGAAGATGTCTAGAGAAGAAGACTCCACAACCTCCAGTCTGTTTTACACCTTTGTCCCCTTCACAATGAAGAATTTCTTCTTTATATCGACATGGGACAATCTGTTTTTCAACTTAAACTCATTGCCCCTTGTCCGGTCACTGGCCACCAATGAGAAGAACTTGACCGCTTCCTCCACACATTCACACTTCATGTACTTGTACATATTAATCGGATCCCCTCTCAGCCTACTCTTCTCCAAGCTAAACAGTCCCAACTCACGCAGTCTCTCCTCATATGAGAGATATTCCAGTCCCTTAATCATCTTGGTTGCCCTCTGCTGGACCCTCTCTACAAGCTCCACGTCCCGTATACTGGAGAGCTCAGAACTGCACACAGTGCTCTAGGTGCCGCCTCACCAGAGCTGAGGAGAGGGGCAGGATTACCTCCTTACCTCCCTTGACCTGCTGGCAACACTCCTCCTGATGCAAGCCAGGATCCAATTGCCCTTCTTGGCCACAAGGGCACATTGCTGACTCATGGATAACTTGATGTCAGCCAGGACTCTCGGGTCCCTCTCTGCAGAGCTGCTCTCCAGCAGGTCGCCCCCTAATCTCTCCTGATGCCTGGGGTTATTCCTCCCCAGATGCAGGACTCTGCACTTGTCCTTGTTGAACCTCATGAGGTTCCTCTCTGCCCAACTCTCCAGCCTGTCCAGGTCCCTCTGGATGGCAGCACAGCCCTTTGGAGTGTCGGACACTCCAGCCAGCTTGGTGTCATTTACAAACTTGCTCAGGGTGCACTCCGTGCCCTCGTCCAGGTCATTGATGACAAAGTTGAACAGCACTGGGCCCAGTAGTGACCCCTGGAGGACACGATTGGCCACAGGCCTCTGACTGGACTCAGCCCCATTTATTACCATCCTCTGAGTTCTGCCATCCAGCCAATTCTCAATCCACCTCACTGTGCACTCACTCAGTCCATAGTCCTGAAGTCTCTTATGGGAGACAGTATTGAAAGCCTTGCTGAAGTCAAGGTAGACAACATCCACGGCTCTCCCCTTGTCTAGTCAGCCAGTCATCCCCTCATAGAAGGCTATTAGGCTCATCAGACATGACTTCCCCTTGCTGAATCCATGCTGACTACACTTGACCACCTTCTTCTCCTTCATATGCCTAGAGATGCTCTCTACGATGAGCTGCTCCATCACCTTTCCAGGGACGGAGGTGAGGCTGACAGGCCTGTAGTTATTTGGCTCTCCCTCTTGCACTTTTGAAGATTGGAGTGATGTTGACTCTCTTCTAGTCTTCGGGCACCTCCCCTGCTCTCCAAGACCTCCCGAAGATGATGGAAAGGGCTGAGCAAGGACCTCTTCCAATTCCATCAGCACTCCTGAGTGCATTCCATCGGAGTCCATAGATTTCTGGGTGGCCACTTTGTCTAAGTGATCCCTAACCCAATCCTCCTCGATCAGGAGAAGGACTTCCTCTTGCTCATTTATCTCTCTTTCACCTGAGCCCTGTATTTCATGGGGAGTGGCCTTAGCAGTAAAGACAGAGGCAAAGAAAGCATTTAGTAACTCTGCCTTCTCGACACTCTCCATCTCCAAGGCCCGCTCCCCATTAAGCAGTGCACTAATATTTTCCCTAGTCTTCCTCTTGCTGCTGACATAGAAACCCTTCCTGTTGTCCCTGACATACCTCGCCAACTATAATTCCACCTGGGCTTTGGCCTTCCTCGTTTCACATGTTTCTCTGGTGATGTGCCTGTATTCATAGAATCATAGAATGTGTAAGGTTGGAAGGGACCTTAGAGGTCATCTAGTCCAAACCCCCTGCACACGCAGGGT
>JAUBOD010000826.1:0-26208 GCA_032353885.1 Nothura maculosa | reverse complement strand
CTCACCAGGGCTGAGTAGAGGGGGACGATCACCTCCCTTGACCTGCTGGAGACACTCTTCTTAATGCACCCCAGGATTCCATTGGCCTTCTTGGCCACCAGGGCACACTGCTCTCTCATGGTCAACTTGTCGTCCCATGACACCCAGGTCCCTCTCTGTGGGGCTGCTCTGCAGCAGGTCAACTCCCAACCTGTACCGGTATCCAAGGTTATTCCTCCCCAAGTGCAGGACCCTGCATTTGTCCTTGTTGAATTTCGTTAGATTTCTCACTGCCCAGTGGTCCAGTCTGTCCAGGTCCCCCTGAATGGCAGCACAGCGCTCAGGGGTATATGTGTATGTATATTCTTCCCACGTGGTCTCGCCTTTCTTCCACAAGCTGTATGCTGTTTTTTTTTTTTCATTAACTTTGCCAGCTCCTTGCAGCTCCTTGCCCATCCACACAGGTCTCTTGCCCCGCTTACTTGATTTCTTTCTTGTGGGAATGCACGACCTTGAGCTTGGAGGAAGTGGTTCTTGAATATTAGCCAACTCTCCTGGACTCCCTTTCCTTCTAGGACACTAGCTCAGGAGACTGTTCCAAGGAGCTCCCTGAAGAGGTCAAAGTCGGCTCTCTTGAAGCCCAGGGTAGCTATCCTATTTCTTGCCCATCTTCCTCCACGTAGGATTGTGAATTCCAAGATCCAACCCTCACATTTCCCACTTGACTATCTGTTTGTTAGTAACAGGTCTACATGGTTTACATGCTCTAGTTTTTTCTTTACATGCTAACAGGTTTACATGCTCTAGGTGTGCCTGCTTGAGCAGGAAGGTTGGACTAGATGATCTCTAGAGGTCCCTTCCAACCTTGACCATTCTGTGATTCTATGATTCTGTCTAGCAACGTCCCTCCCCTCATTGACTCATCAACCACTTCCATCAAAGTCAATGAAGTCTGACTTGTAGTCAGTTTATAAATCAGTCTTCCTACTTATATTTTTTTTTTCTGGAAGGTTTGACCTCCACACAAGAAAACAAAACAAAATAAAAAGGAATATTGCTGATAGAGGATATATGAATTTTCACAGGCATTTCCTAAGAAGCAGGGAATATTTCTAAAATGACTAGTGAAAAAAGAAAGAATTCATCAACAAATTAAATACAGAAGAAGCACCTACAGAGACCTAGGAGTGGATGTGTTCCTTTTCTAAATTTTCTAAACTTCAAGATATGGAAACCACTTCACTCTTGTTCCTAGAGAGTTGATCAGAGGCACCACATGTCTATGCATGTCAGTGGCCTCCATCACATGCTGTACTGTGAACACAGCAGGACTGAGCAGCCTGGAGTGCAGCTCCTGCAGTGGCTGGTAACAGTGACATGTGTGGGAAGCATCTCCCACTTCCTACAGAAATCCTAGCAGCATGTTTAACTTTAATTTGGAGAAAAAACAGAGCCTGACATCCATACCCTGCAAAAAGTGCTAAATCCTGTTCTGGAATGTACAAAAAGATCTAATGAAGTAGGGAAAATTCTTAATTAACATACCTGAAGATAACACTATATATTCATCTTTGCAGAGAGGTAGCATGTACTAAGTATAAAGAAATCATTTTTTCTCTTTTTGCAATCTACTTCTCTACTCTCCCTCCTTCAAACACTAGTGAATGTCTTTACTAGGATATCTAAGTTACAATACAGTTCTATAAGAGTCTTTACTCTAGAAAAAGAGAGCTGAGGTACTTAAAATCTCAGCACATGGAGGAGTTCCTTTGTTCCATAACATTAAGTTGTTTGATTTCAAAATACAGTGAGAAATGGAATTAAAAAAAATGAGAAAAAAATAATGATTTGCTGACACATCTCGTTATATTATTGCACTGGTAATTCTCTGGATTTCAATAGAGTGAAGAAGATAAGAAGTGTAACTTAACAGTGTGAATTAGAGGAAAATAACTTTTTTCCATTTCAGTTAGATGAGGATAGACCACTCTAAGTTACTTTTCAGATGCTATTAGTTTCTTTGTTATGGACTTGTGACTCCCCTCCTATGTACACTTGCTACATATACTCAATCATACTGCTCTTGACAGCATTCTTTCTGAAGAACAAAAGTTGGTCCTTCAGGAATGTGCAAGAACACCTTTCTGCCTTTCTTGCCTCCAGACATCTAAAAGAAAATACTAGAGTTCCCTCATCCCATGTAGGGATAAGTTTCCATCAAATAAGAATATAGTGAAGAATTTTTCAGCTTCAAAGAAAATAGAAAAAAATCAACATTTTGTAGATCATTCTCATATTTTTAAGTGCTCATAAAGAGCTCTGAGGATTTAACTGTGTCTCCAATTTTCACTGTCAGCAAAGGAATAACTTTCCTGTGAGGGTGACAGAGCCCTGGCACAGGCTACCCAGAGAGGATGTGAGGTCTCTTCTTTGGAGATCTTCCCAACCTGCCTGGAGGCCATCCTGTATTCCATGCTCTCGGTGTCCCTGCTGGAGCAGAGGGGTTGGTCTATATGATCTCTAGAGGTCCCTTCCAACCTTAACCTTTCTGTGATTCTGTGAAAAAGCTGGCCTGTAACGATGGGTACAGAATGATGTTAAAACTTATCTGTAGCTATAGGTTACCTATCTTGATAACTGGCTGCAGAGGTTGCATAAACAAAAACACAGTCCAGTGTAATACACTGACTGATACGTGTCTGTGAATATATCCCCACAGATCCCCGGAGAGAATAAGTATAAAAAGAATACTCTTTTAAAAGTATAAAAAGCATAAGTATAAAAAGAATATGCTCTCATTCACATAAATGCCTTCCATGAGAAAGTTACAATGTGGTCAAGACACTTGATAAAAAAAGAAATAGGAGTAGGAAAATGATACCTTTAACTATCTCTGCAATTCTAGTAGCCAACATTTGCTTTGGATCTATGTATTTCCTCCAGATCAGTGTATTATCAAATCAGGAGTAGCCAGTATGGATTCACAAAGGGGAAATCATGCTTGACTAAACTGATTACCTTCTATGATGGAGTGACTGGCTGATTAGATGAGGGCAGAGCGGTGGATATCATCTATCTGGACTTTAGCAAGGCTTTTGACACTGTCCCTCAAAACATTCTCCTGAGCAAGGTTTTTGAGCAAGGCTTTTGACACTATCCCTCACAGCATCCTCCTGAGCAAGGTTTGGAAATGAGGGATAGTTGAGCGGACGATGAGGTGGATTAGGATTTGGCTTTATGGGAAACCACAGAGAGTGGTAGTCAGTGGCGCGGAGTCCAGTTGGAGACCTGTCGTTAGCGATGTCCCCCAGGGGTCAGTCCTCGGTCCGGTCCTGTTCAACTTATTCATTAATGACCTGGATGAAGGGATGGAGTGCTCCCTCAGCAAGTTTGCTGATGATACCAAACTGGAAGGAGTGGCTAATAGCCCTGAGGGCTTGGCTACCATCTGGAGAGATCTGGAAAGACTGGGCAACTGGGTGGTTAGAAATCTCATGAAATTCAACAGGGGCAAGTGCAGGGTCCTGCACTTGGGGAGGAATAACCTCAGGCATCAGTACAGATTAAGGGTTGACCTGCTGGAGAGCAGCCCCGCAGAGAGGGACCTGGTGGATGACAAGATGACCATGAGACAGCAGTGGGCCGTGGTGGCCAAGAAGCCAAATGAGGTCCTGGGGTGCATTAAGAAGAGCGTCTCCAGCAGGTTGAGAGAGATGATTGTCTCCCTCTACACAGCCCTGGTGAGGTCACATCTGGAGTGCTGTCCAGTTCTGGGCTCCCCAGTGCAAGAGGGATGTGGAGCTGCTGCAGAGAATCTAGCACAGGGCTACCAGGATGATCAGGGGCCTGGAACATCTGTCATATGAGGAAAGGCTGAGAGAGCTGGACATGTTCAGTCTGAGGAAGAGAAGGCTGAGGAGGGACCTGATCACTGTGTATAAATACCTCCAGGGAGGGGGAGAGGAGGATGGGGCTAGCCTCTTTTCAGCGGTGGCCAGTGATAGGACTAAAGGCCACAAGCTGCGGCACCAAAATTTTAAAGAAATTTTAAAGAAAAATTTCTTGACAATGAGGATGGCAGAGCACTGAAACAGGCTGCCCAGAGAGGTTGTGGAGTCTCCTTCTTTGGAGATCTTTAAAACCCGCTTGGATGCAGCCCTGTGCCACATGCATGTGCAGGATGGTTGTACTGGATGACCTTTGAGGTCCTTTCCAATCTATGATTCTATGATTATTTACTAACTGGAACCCAGGGTCAAATTGAGGAATAAATAGGTAATTTTGATTAAAATGAAATTTATTTTGATGCATTATTTTATGCTGGTTGGCATTCTGGCTGTGAAAAACACTGCTAAATTCAGTGAGGTGATATGCAGAGAAAGTATGGCCGTAAAGATGGCAGAAATTTCTCCATCACTTTATAAGATTGTTTTTATATGTATGTACTGATTTTGACCCATTATGATTTCAATATTTAGACCTCATAAAAATGGTAATTTATTTACTTATATAAATCCATTAGAACAGAAAATCAACTTTTCAGTCATTCTGCCCTTTTTCAAGGTTAGTGGGAGCTGTGTTGATTTTACATCCTAATGGATTCCTGCAAGTAATTACAATACTCTTTTTTAATGAAGATCAAGGTTTAAAGGAAAATTGAGTAATTACTTTTTTATGATGAGTGCAGTCTGTGCTTTTTCATTGTTAAGAAAGAATACAGTTGATAACACAGGAGTATGCACAGTATCTTGTATTATGATAGCAGTTATATTTTCATTAAGCTGAACTAGAAACTTTTAGGTAATATTGTACTTGTTTTCTAATCTTATCTTTGAAGAATATTAAACAGTGCATTTAGGTTAACTACACTTCACTTTAATGAGTTAATTAACAAATACAGTTCACATTTTACCTAATGAAGTTACAGAAGGATGAGTCCCACGTCCCTTTTCTCTGCAAACATCCAGACTTGTAGCCAGGTCCTTTTGAAGAATAATCCTAGATGCTCTGTGCAGACAGCACAGAATAAAAAGAGGCGGAAATTGAGACTGTAGCTTGGCTACTTATCCCGTAAGTCCTTAACAATCATACAGAAGTTGCTAAACTATCTTTTAAAGAGAAACTGAAAAAAAAATCCCTTCTACTCCTCAAGGACAAAAAGATATTTTTGCCATTGTTGATACTCATGAGACAGTGAACTTGATACAAACTGATCACAAGATCAGTGACAGTAGAAATGAGTCTCAGAAAATGGGTCAGGAAAGCACGGAGTTACAGTTGGGAAGCTATTGAGCTATTAACCTGTTGTGACATAAAACTGCTGTCATTCTCAAAGTGAGGCTAGATGGGTCCTCAACGCTGACCACCCAAATAACGTTTTTCTTCTGTTTATGATTATGCTTGATCTATGTGTACTTGTCAGGTTCATTGTGTCTGCTTCACACCCATTTCAACATTGTGATTGTACCACGCCACAGCTGAACCCCTAATATTTGCAGCAATTAATTATTTTTCCTAACAAATTATCTTTGTCTTTGTCTTTTTATATAGAATGTTATCAGAATTGTCTGAATATAGGTTAATTACTGGCTAGAAGAAACATGTTTTTTTAAATTAGATATGTGAAAGCTATGCCAATTTTCTATTTTGATAAAGCAAAACTTACACATTTATGACCTTTTAAGTTTGCAAAAGCAAGTAAATGCAAAGCAATTGAAGTATAACCCAGTAAAACGTACAATATTATAGTTTGTTCATGGCAAGGTTTAAAAATATCTTTAACAAATGGCAGCCACTAATGGGTTCAGTCTCCCAGAAGAATTCTCTCTCTCTGAGATTTGTGAGTCATAGTAGTATCACTGATAGTAGTAAAGCTCTGAAACAGAGGTAAACACTCTTATACTGGAAAGTTTAGTATGAAATTGCATAGCCTTGAACATTTCGGTTACTGAGGAGAGGGAATTTTGTGAGTTTGGCAATAAGCATTTTTTAAAAAAATAAAATAAGGTACCTACTAATTAAAAGAAAATATAGATAAGGTTCAAAAATATCTTTTTTCTTAAACACACAGTTTTGACAGTAGCTGTGACACCTACTATTCTTCATCAGCTTTTGCAAAATTTTCTTCATCTTCTTAATTCGAGATGAGCTTTTATTCTTTCTAGTTGGCAAAGAGAAATTAAAGGTTAATATTTCTTTTTTTCTATTTGTTCTTGTTTTATTAGGAAAAAAATCATCTCTAATTTTGACCTCCTCTCCTCTTATCTCCTCAGATCACCACAGATTTTTTTTTGACATGACTAAAAAGTATTCAGATATAAAAGGATTCTATTTGGGTCAAAAAAGGAAACAAGAAGAAAAAGTTATTATATCTAAAGTGCTGTACTATAAGCCAAATAGCAGCATCTGTAATAGAACAGGTAATAGTAAACTAAAAGTTTTTCTAGTTGTTCGCATTAGAAACTTTTTGTCAGTATGTGCAGTGAAAGTTAAAGTTTGTTTCACTTATTTATGAACACAATAAATTAGTTAAAAATTGCAGTTATGTTTTTCATATATATCTGTAGCAGATTAACTTGCTAGTTTATGCAAGCAACTTCAAATTTGTGGACAAGTTTTTCACTTTCTGTTTCAGAATGTTAATGGAACAAATAGAATGATTTAAAAATGATGAAATGATAAAAAATCCAAATGGCATCTGGAAAGGTTTTTATAAGCTCATGAATTCAAAATCTAAAGGATGATGGTTTATTTTATGATTACTGGTGATAGGCTGGTCCTTGAAAGGAAGGAAAAAGGAAAGAGGAAGAGGAAGGAAGGGAAAGAGGAAGAGAAGGAGGGAGGGAAAAATGAAAAACAAAAAGGAGAGCAATAGAGTAAGACAGAAGGATGAAAGAGAGAAAGAAAAAAAGAAGAAAGGAAAAGAAATATAAGAAAGCAAAAGAAAAAGAAAGGGTGGGAAAACAGCAGGAGAAAATGAAGGAGAAAGAAAAGAAAATCTCTGAGAATATTCCAGGTCAAACTGTTACTCATTTATCTTGAATCTGCCCCACGATTCTTGCAGCACTAAAGGAAAAACTGACTGCCAGTTAAATGTTACTAGGTGTTAAAAGTAAGGTATCAATAGAAGTTACTCAGTAAGAGGAGTATAGAGGTCACATACCAGCTCAGCTGACAAAGAAGGACTGTGGCATTAGAAATGAGAGATCACTGCTTTTTAAAATAGATTTTCATGGTAACTTACCTAAAATCCAGTTACACTTGTTTCCCCTATCTTTTTCCTTTTTTTCTCGTTTCTTTTATATTATTAGTATTTGAATAGCTCACTTCATCAGAAATATAACTTAAATACTCAAATTCACCTCTATAGCTAGATGCATATAGTTTATAACTAAGGCTGACATGAATGTTGCAATCAATTGATTGCTATCAGAATATGAAACCATACTGTAGGCAAAATAATATTCAGTTTTGCATTTCTGCCAGTAGGTGGTACTAGTAGCTTCCGTATTTAGCAGTAAATGTCTTTAACTTGAATATTAAACGCTCTTGTCATAGTAAGTAATATGTTACTACTCTACTGAAAATAATATATATTTATATTTGATGTACTTGCACTCAAGGGCAGATTTTAATTCAGTTAGTATTTCTTTCAATGATGATGTCTCTAAAATACCCTTTACAAGATACAGTTTAGTATCTGGCACGCAAACAAGTGCTAAATGATTACATTTACTAAGTCAGCTCTCAATCTAAAGAGATATTTTTAAAGATTTAAAGTGTATTTGTAATTAGTTTTCCCCGGGTTTATGGTGGATGAATCTTCAAGATGCAGCTCAGAATTCAGTTTTAAAATGTTTTCAGTAATATTAACATTCAAGGCTCACTGGGGCTGAGTTTTTCAGGTGGTCTTAATATTTTACTATAAATATAGGAGAGTTTTTGCTGTGTTGTTCACTTTAGCATGTGAGTATATCTGCAGTAAAATGCATTCTTTCTACTTGAAGGACAGTGTGACAACCTCTGAGATTCAAAACTAATGCTTACTCAGAATACTCATGCAAAAAAAGAAGAATGTTACATAAGAGTAGAGCACATGAAGTGTGGCAGCACTAGCCCTTCTGGCCTTGCTAGTAGATGACAACAAATGCAATGAGAAGGATATTTTGCCATATCTCTGGAATTTGCTTCAGGACAGTTACTCACAATGAACTGAGATAGATCGACACTTCTGTGAAGTTAATTAATGGAAATTAAAGTCAATATGAAATTCCCTTTCATATGCTGCCTGATTTCCAAATTTGGTACAAATAGAAAACTGTTTTTCTTCTTGCAAATATCAGATTAAAAGAAAAAAAAAAAAGAAACCCTCAATCAATGACATAGTACAATACCATTAATAAACATATTTTCTCCAAAGGTGATTCAACTAATAGATGTGTGGTCACCATGATATTACTATGTGTTAGTTTTTCCTCTCTTCATCATGTTCCTGCATACAGTAATAAGTGAAATGAGAGAAAGTCATCTTGCTAACATACTCTTATTAACTGTATCACCCTAACTCTCTACCACATTGTGAAGAGGTTGTAGATTCCAAACTTGTACTTCAGTGCGAAGATAAGGAAAAGCTTAGGTACTTCTACCAGCAACATCTTCAATGTCTCCATTAGAAGATTTAGCTCCTCTAAATCACTGATAATAGCTCTTGCCATAATTTAATCAATGAGTTTTTGTAGATCAAAAACAAACAAACAAAAAAAAAACAACTAAAAAAATAAACAATGTAGGTTCTGTTTAAGCTGTTTGATAAAATCTGGCAATAGTGTTTTGTAAATTTTCCATAATCTCATGATATGCCTGTAGCTGCCTGGATTAGCAGTAATTTATGGAGAGTGCCTGACTTGCCTGTGCAATCTAGTTTGTCTACAGAAGGAAAGCTTTTTTTTTTTTTTCATCATTGTTGATTCATGAAAAAGAGGAATGCCCTGATTCTTAAGGAACCTCATTCGATTTTGCCTTTTAATCCTCACTGGTCACTGATCATCTGCATCCATTTGACAGATATAAATACAAGAGATGAGCTTTAAACTCATTGATGGTAGAGAGTTTCTGGCTTCTTATTTTGTTTGCATACAATTCATTGCCTGGATTAGAGATTTAGGATGCTCGTAAGGTGTGAATGAGGTCTAGGGCTGATAAACCAGGTAAGAGCTGACAAAGGTAGGAGTTGAGGTGAGTGGGACTACTGCAATCTCTCCTGCTGTCACATTGAATATGCTGCAGAATTTCATAGCACATGAGTTTTCTTCTCCTCCTATGGTAAACAGAGTTGGCTGAAACAGATGGGAAAAGGCTTCATTATAATATGTACATGTATATTATGTCTTCACTTTCCAGGTTTCTTGGTCGATTGTCATCAAGTATTATAATAAGCAATAAGGCTGGGAGTCTCTCACTTTTAATTTAGGGAGAATGACTCCCTTGGCAATTCACTGAGTCAAAATCTGAAACAGCAGTGGTTATTTTGTGGTAATACAAGGATTTAAGCATAGCAGTTCACCTTTGTTCAAAGAAGCTTTTTCTTTTTTATGACAAAATTTCACAAGAGTGATGTGGAATGGAAATACGTGAAAGGAAACTGGAGAATACAGAGATATACCCTGCCTACATAGTAAGTCATAGATACTCAGAGAGAAAAACAGGTTAACAGTCCTCAAAAATCTCAGATCTTGACAGTGAGTAAGAGAACGCGTGTCCTGAATATTGTTGATACCTTGAGGTTCCCACCAGAGTTGCCGGTCACTCTACCCAGGTTCTCTGTGGCCACTCAGCCTCAGCCCCATCAGGGCCTCAGTCGCTGCCCTGCAATACTGCAGGGGTGCCAACTCCAGCCCTTCCCCCAGATCCTTATCCAGGCAGCATGGCAGCACCTGGAGTCCAGGAGCCAAAAGGACCGGACCTACCAGCAACAACAGCACTGGGGAGTCCCGGCCCACATGGCACCCCCTAAGTGAGTTTTAGCTCCAGTGAAATCAAGAGTGGACTACTCCACATATTATTTCAATCCTATAAATATTTTATATAGCTATTAACTGAATGTTTTACTGAAATTTCCATTCATTGTGGAAAATCTAACTCATCTTTTGCCTCCACAGCTAAATCACTGGAGATTTCCAGAGCGCTTTTCCGAGGCATCAAGGTCAATTACAAGTCTAGATCCCATTTTGAAACCTTACACTATTGCAAAGTCATGCCAAAGCTGCCTGAATGAATCATCACTTAAAGATAGCTGGCAGTAACAAGAAATGTGGCAGCAAAAGTCATTTAACACATTGATCTATAACGAGAGTGCAGTCTGACTCATGCTGATTAATATATTGCAGCAAAAAATTCCATTATGCACTTGGTTACTTGTTTTCCAATGAAAATGATACATACATATACACAAAATATATGTTTATTTTATTTATTTTTATATATATATACACTTTATACATATATATTTGCATATAAAGACATCTATATACAGATTTGTGTGTGTATAAACTTTTCTCTAAATAGGTAGGATGTTGCCACCACATGTATAGTCAAACAGATATGTAAACAAAAACGTAATTAAAATATTCTGCATGTGTTTCTATTATTTTAAAAAAATGTGATGCACAATAACGTGAGTAGTTGTGAAGACCTTTTCACCATGCAACTTTCTGGGAGTGTATTTCATTTTGATGGCTGTTTAAGAAGTGTTTTTGATTTGCCTTGGTTTAACCATTTTTACTAGCCATATGCTTTGGCTGAAAGGTAAAGGAGAGTTCACTGACATCATATCTGAATGCTTCTTTCTGCTTCTGCAGAGTATAAAAACAAAAGAAGAACAAAAGGCTAGCAAACTTACAGCAAACAAAAAATAATAAAAAGCACATTTTTTTGAAAACTAGCCACAAGTGTGTGCAAATGAACTTGCTGTGTGGTAGATGTAGAATACACGAATCTAAATCTGAGATACCAAGGAAGCTATTGTGAATAAGTTCCTAACCTTGCATAATAAAATTTATACACAGTTCCTAGGTTTAAATTTTATGAATAATTTCATTGATTCTAAAATATAAATTTTCATTAACTACTAATATTTGCAAAAATCCAACCTCTGTTTTTAAACAATGTTTTGCAGGAAGAAGAATTTATAGCTGGAAAGCTTTTTAGTCAAAAGAATTTTTTTGTCTTTTATACTTTCTGTGGTTCTGGCCCAGGAAAGTGTTTTCTGAGGACTACTGTTTCTAATATTTTATGTTCACTTATTCATCCTATCATCTCTTTTTCTTTTTCCCATCTTCCCCCTAAAGGCTTGGTGAAGCATCAATTTCTACCTTATTTTCTGTTAACAATAAAATTGTCCTGTTTGTTCTTTTCACTCTTGCAGTATCTTTGCTTCAACATTGTTTTAGATTATCATTTAGAAAGATACTGTACATAAATTTGAGATAAAATGTAAAATACTCAAACATCAGAAAGATAAAGCCACTGGTTTTCAGAAGAATATTTAAGTTGAAAGCTACATAACTAATTTTATATGCTCATTGAACACTGCAGACCAGCTTTGCAGTTGTTTACATGTTTATCTTTGTTAGGTAAGTAATACTTCTAGGGTAGTTTTAACTGATTATGAAAAAAATGCATTTATTTTAGCTGTATGTGCAATAACATATGTCCAAGGCAGGGTTTGATTAAAAAGAAAAAAAAAGTTGTTTTCTTTTTTTTGATTTCTGTTTACTGTACTTCACAGTATTTGTTAGCATTTCACATTCCAACATTAAGCATCGAATATTTCCACTATTGTATAATTGGTTTTCCTAATCATGTAAGCCTGCACTTAAATTGTAAGCATAAAATTGGTGAATATAAAGTTTGGATTAGTGAGCTCAAGAGACATAGCAACATGTTTCAATGTAGTTGTTATACAAACTACTCTGGTAGTTTATATGTGTTATAAGCAGGAAATAGAAACCTGTTTTGATTTTTCATGTAGCATATGCAAGCTAATTTCTAGTTTGTTTACAGTTTTTTTTTTGCTAGTAATTCTAATTAAGAGGACAATCATTAAAGGAAAATCTTATATTAGTGTTACTTAATGAAAATATTTTTCATTCCTTTATATCAGTATCTTCTTGAAAAAATTGAATATAATACTAAGCTATGAAAAAAATGGATTTATTTCCATTCAAATTTTATTTATCCTACCTAATAAAAAATAGTTGGTACCAAAGATTTTTTCACTCTATTTGTAGACAGGACATTAGTGTGTGATTTTATATTAAGGCAAATGATGTACATTGATCATAATTTGATCATAATTATAGCAATTTCTTTCTGGTTTTGGTCAATGACTGGAAAATTTTTCTTTCTGAAAAAAATATCTTTGAAGAAAATGAGAGAGGACACAAAAAGCAGATCTGACAAAAAGCTCTGGCAGCTCTAGAGCTTAGGAAAGCAGATATATTTAAATTGTTAGTATAAATATTTAAACAATATTAGCATGCTCTTATCATTAGGGAAAAAAAAAGATGTTGTCAAAAATTAATGGATTGAAAATACAAAAAGCACTCAGTGAAATAAGAGCATATTTTATTTTGGACCTTTGCTTTAGGCATTTTATAAGATAAACATGTTTCATAATCTTGGCTCTAGCAGCAGACAGACAGTCTATTGCTGTTAATGATTACTAATTTAAAGAGAACAGAGTGAATATGTAATTATACAGAATACAATGTCTCCTGAATATTGCCGGCTGGTTCTTGTCCTAAAGCAGTTTGGAAGTAACTGCTGGACTACCAGTTTGAGTGGTTCCAGCTCACCATGCCTTATATCCCAAAGCCAAAATCTACTTTGAATAGTCAATAGCTGAAATGTCTTGAATACTGTTTCTCTTCATCATCAGAGCAAAATTTCCTACTTCTCTTTTTCTACTTTGTTTCACCTGGTTTTGTTTTGAACAGGTTCATATCCAAATCCAGGTGTAATTTTGACAACTGTCGTGTAGGAGCCACATACTGTGGTAAGACACAGAGAATTCTTAATTGATTGAAGTAAGGAGCAGGCTAAAAAGTATAGCTCTGTCCATTTACTTCATGGTATTTCTGCCTTTTTTTTTCCAAGGCATCCGATTTTAGGTATATAACTAAAAACTGTCAACATCTCATTTTATACTGCATTTGGAAACCACTTCTTTAAGGTCAGAAGGAAGTTACTTCTGGGGGGAAAAATAGTAATTTCACTGTCAGTAGAAAGTTTCCCTGAGAATATCTATTAAAAAATAATATTGAATATAGCAATTAGCATATCTGAATGTAAAATAAGAGAGAAATGGGAACAATTAGATACTAATCAAGCACTCAGTATCCTTAAAGAAATTTTCACATAAAGAAAAAAATCTATGTACAGTGAAAGATAAAGAGAAAATACATGGAGACTTGTGAAATTATGGAGATTAAAAATTTTCTCATAACATTTTTTTGTCACAGATGTAACATGTGAGATGACAGATAAAAGAGGAGCAGTTAAAAATGTAGTTGCAGCCATTACAATTTTTGTGTATGTGTGTTATTAAAAAATACATTCCTCTTCTGCATTATTTTGGGTAATATTTATTTTATTAGTTATTTACTTTTATCTCAAAGTTTGTTTAAGTATGTTGAAGTTTAAAATCAGAATTTATTTTATAACACAGTAGTCTTCGAAAGCCAGATGAGTCCCAAATTTGGTGCCGTGGACTTCTTTTCTTGCTTTCTCTTTACTTGAATATTTTAAGTTCATGCCTGCCAGGGAGGCTTGTTTTTGTCTTGGCTAATGATAATATCAATTCCTGGATTGATCCTTCAAGCACAGCGGCACTATACTCTAATTCCTAAAGTTCCTAAATGTAATCCAAGATGTAGACTGATTTAGAGTTTCTTTGAAATGTTTTATCTATTTTTGTTGTTTAAAATAAATGGAGCACCTCATGACTGTCAGATTTATCTCAGATCATTTTGAACAGCTGATGACTCTGAAAATGGAAACAACTTTCTTTTACATATGGTAACATTGAAAATAAAGAAAAATCTGTAATTTATTGAAGATAAAGTTGGAAACAGATAAAAATATAAATTAAATAACATTTCCAATTCTCAGTAAAGCATAAAGCACAAATTTAAAGTATACTTGACACCAGTCTCCTTTCCAAATCCCTTGAGATTTTTCTGTTATGGAAGGTAGAGAGACAATTCAATAACACTGTGTCCTCTGGGCTTTACTTAAACTCTTAAATCATCACTGTTTATGCTTTATTACATTTCAAGGATAGAGAGACTTTCCAGTTTCTGCTATGTGTGAAATAAAAAAAAAGACAGAGAAGAGCAAAGGAGATGGAGTAAATCTTCGAGCTAAGTTGAATAAAATGAGAGTATAATGCTTTTTTTGAGATTCCTAAAAATTTCCACTGAGAAGAATGCAAAAATCTATGCTTTTTGTCATAATGATTTATAGCTTAAATGAAAATTATTATTAATTTAAAAATCAGTCAAAACCAAAATACTTTGTTTTGGAGTTGAATTTTAAATGAAAACTGATGCTCTGAGGCAAAAACTATATCTTGGAATACATTTTGGTATTTAATATTTGAAATTAATCATTTCAACAGTTAGTTCAGTTATTTTCTTCAAATTTATTAATAGTTTTGTTCTTCCTCTTTTCTTCAATTTTTTAAATAGTTTTGTTCTTCAAAAAGAGTAGGACTAAGAGTATTTATTATTGATGAAGATAATTATATTCTATAATTGTTTTTCCAGGACAAAAGGTGAAATATTTGAATTTTTAGGCTTTTGTGTCCCAAGATTATTTTCTGTACAGTTTAGCCACAACGGTAATCACCCCAGTATCTTACCTTTGAAAGGAGTAAGTTTCATTTTGCCTTGACCAAAGTTGGACACGGTTCCCACCTGTGGATTTTTAAATATGCTCTATGAATTTATTTTTATTATTATTATTATTATTAACTTTCTCTTGAATACCTTACTCTTTTCTCTATACTATTTCCCTTCATCTGTTTTGGAATGTGTAATATGAGCATGTTTTCACTTTCAGTGTTCTTCAAAATTATTTTTACAACATACCATTATCTGCTACTGAGATTTCAACTGCTGCCAAAAAAACCCTTCGATTTTCACCATAAAAATTTCTTTTTTCTCTATGCATACAATAAATGTATAACTTTCAAATTTGTGACATGTTGATAACACATACTTTCATAATCTCATGTTTTACTATTTATTTCCTTCTAATATATTATCATCTCTGACACTTAATCCCAGGTCAGAGAGTTAATAGCTTTTGTTTTTTGCTTGTAAAGGAATTTGCACCAAGTCCTGTAGAATTATATCAATAATATATATTCAAGAAAAGCAAATCGAATAGATAAACACAGCTTTTATATCTTCCCTTTTTAGTACATTTCCATTCCCTTTTCCCTTTTTTTCCCCTGCTAAATTTTCATCAGTTGAAGATAAATCATTGCATGTAGAGGTTTTTCCATGTAGCAAAGGCTTCCTAGAAATTTATTACTTTTCATTTAGAAAGCATTGTTTTCAGTGTGTCAGTGGTCTGTCAGTGACTCATTTTTTTTTACATAAGGAGAAACAAAATTTTAAAATAAATATCCTTCAATATACCGCAGGTAAAACTCTACTTATGAGTTACATTATCATGTGATCCTGTCAGCTAAAAGCTTAGCTGAAACATTAAGCATATTAATAAACAATGTGAACAAATGTGGCTATATTTTTTTCACAATATTTTGAAAACTATTTCTTCCACATTCACAGGAATATCTGTGCTTTTCTACATTTTTTTTTTTAAGCTGGCACTTTCTAACCCCAAATTTCACATAAATGATTGATATCATAGAATTTTTTTACAGCATATGAGCTTGGATCTGGATTTCTTTCAAATTCGGATATGAAATGCCACATATCCTTTCAGAGCTTTAACTTTTGCTGTTCTTTAACAGAATTATTTGACAACAGTCCAAGGAATCTCAGGTAAGGAGACCATGCATCCTAGGCTGTTGTATCTCTTTTAACACTTTTATTAAACACAACTCCTCTTATGTAGGCAAACCTAGGCAAGCCTGAGAAGTAGGAATGCAGGAAGAGCATAAATGCATGTAGGTAGCTGAACTTTCACCCTGCTTGAAGCATGCAGACCTCTTGGAACACTGGCTGAATTTCCTTTTTTTTTTTTCTGCACTTAGGAAAGTACTCACATTACCAAGCTTTAGACACATGTATGCTTTCTGATTTCCCTAAGATTCCTTATTAAACAGAGGAGAGAGATATAGATGTCTATTGCATCAGAATCAATTCAGAGTCTAATGATGCTGATATCCTGAACGTCCTGAAGCTACCTCCTTTTTCACAGAGATTTTCTCTTGCTCTTTTCCAAGCTCTTCCATTTAATGTCCATTAATAGTTATACTCTTTGTTATTATACTGAACCCTCATTATAAATCTAAGTTGACTCACATAGCTCAGGAATTATCTCATGAGAGCAAAGGAATGGAGCAGGAATGAAAATGCACGTGGAAGCAGGAGAGAAGAAAAACTGAATACTGAAAGTATGGAGTTGTTAAAGTGGCCTCTGCAGCTGGAGCTCTCCAAAAATGGAAAAGACAGTAAGCGATTAAGATAAGTCTCTTTTTGCAAAAGCAACAGAAAGATGAGAGATATTTATAGACATATAGCATAGTTATATATGTGTATCTATATAAATATATTAGAAAAGAAGAAGGAACTATCATATTGCACTAAGAAATATTTAAAACTCATGGCACTCCAAAAAATAAATCTGAAAAAAAGATTTTGAAAACTTTTTTCTGAAAAAAAGTTTTCAGAATAAACAAAACTAAATTCAATCAGGAAATTTTGGAGGGTTTTAGAAATGCATGGCGTAATTCACATCAACACATCTATCATGAGTATTTTTGTCTGCCTAGTTTAAGCTATATGTCTAGGATATATTTTTAGCCAGTGTAGTGAGGAGGGTACTTTAAAATATGAACCAAACTACTTGTCTTGAAACATAAATTTATGTCACCCTCAATTCATTTGTTTGCAGAGTAGTATGATTTTAAAAGCATTGCTTCAGATCCAAATTTCCTATAAGCTAAATGATAGTGTAGCAAATGTTAACATTGTTAACATGCTTAAGAAATGTGAACAATCTAATTCTGAACCGTTTAGCACAACTAAGCACTACTAAGTTAGTTGCAAGACAGTAAACATTTCAGTAAAATTACTAACATTTCAAACACTGTTCAACATCGAGTATAGGTCCAGACAAATGAAGTAATGTAACAATGAAAACTGAACAATTTATGAGTTCTGAAAATCAAAATGGAATAAAAATATGAGCAAATGTTCTGAGCATATTAAAACGTGGCAGAAAATGACAAGAGTTAGTGTTGTCAGCACAGAAGAATGTGTTTATGCGTAACAGTAATGTATGCATAAATTTGCAAAAGGCAGTGTTCTTTCCTGATGCCTCTTATCTGTAAGATGTTTACTCTTCTGAATAGATGCATAGCTATATTTGACTGCTTCTCTGGAAGGATGAAGAGCAGTATCATAGATAGTAATGCTCTAAATGTTTACAGAGCAGATGATGAAAGTGTAAGAGAACAAGATCGCACTGAGGAAAAGGCTAAAATTCCTGAGATATTTGGAAGATTTAGAAGGCAAATGAAGAAATAGTTGGGCCACTTCCAGCCTTGGAGCAAAGATGCTTCAGAAGCTATCCACAGTTCTTCTGTCCTCATTATATAAACCATGTGACCTATCAGAATATACTATAATCCACTCTCAGTCTCCACCTCTTGTGCTTATGTATTTCAGTTTCCTTCCTAACAAAGTACTAGAGCAGGAACAGATCATATATAATTAGATTTTACCTTGACATGTAGACTAGAAGTAACAAATGTGGTGGGAGCTGGGAAGTACTCTCATGTCTTGCAGTTTATGTCTAGACTTTGATTTTCCAGGACTTTATTGGTCTCTATGGAGACCAATAATCTATTGGTCTCTATAGAGACAAAACTCTATTTATGAGTTTTGTCTGTTCTCTTAAAGGATTTTCTTTTCCAGATAAACAATTCATGGATATTTGGACAGATTTTCTTAGTTTCAGCTAAAATTCAGGATATTCAGTTAAAATCTCTAGCTGAAACTTAAGCTGTTTCACTACTCCAAAGGTACTTAAACCATATTTTTGAGGATCATTTTTCAAGTCTCAGAGACATGTAACTTTACTCTTATAACAAGCTGTAGATGGCCAAACACAGAGGCATTTAGTGATTCAGTTGTATATAATCTCAAAATGCAGAAATCAATTAAGATATATTCCCCAGATTGTTACAATGATTGTTACAATGTTACTTAACTCTGCATGACCACCGTTTAAAAAGAAAAAAGATATTATTTTAATTTAATTTTATAATAGTATCCCATATGAGAATAGTCTTATGGATAGTATATTTACTTTTATAAAAACATTAACTATGCACAAACAAAAAGGGAAAAAAAAGAAGGAAGAGGAGAGGAATGAGGCCATAAAGGACATCCTGGTGAGTACAGTGAAAAAAAATGTCCTACAAATAAATTAGGGCACAGCAGGGAGAGAGATCTTTGTGTAAGCAGTAGGCTCTTAAAATTGATCAGCTGTCTTACAGAAAGTTAATGTACCTCTCTCAATATAGAAACACTATAGTCAGTCATACTTCATAGTATAATTAACTACCGACTAAAGCTGGAACAAGCTGAGGATATTCATGGGTGTAGCAGGAAGCGTAATGGAGTTGATGATCTTTATGCTTTTGTAATGCCAGTGGGAGATGTTGAATGTCTTTATTAAGATGCTTTGTACCTAAGCAACAAAATGCAGGATACAGTGTTGCATTATTTTTACACTATAATAGAGTCCCAAATTGTAACACTGCCTCCTACATATGATGATACTACCAGAATCTCAGATCACATATAATATCTATCAGCATTAAAAAATCCAGATTTGGATTTCAATAGTTAAGTATTGCAAACAACTAAATTTAGTCCTTCCAAAGTGTCATTCAAATTACTGATACCCAGTTGATGATTTAGAAATAGTAATTATGACATATTAGCAGAAAATCAAACATCAAGCATGAATCACACTCTAATTCATATAATTAGAGGTAAATTTTAAAAAGACAGTGCATAGTAAAGTAGTTTGATGGCATACACAAAGAAATGATGCTTCATTCTGGAAATATCCACTGACAAATGCAGCCACTGACAAATCCAGCGGGAGAGAATTGTAAAGTCTCCCTTATCAAAAGGTATCATGAAGTTATTCCAAATGCATGTAGAGATATTTCAACACAATGAACTGAATGAAAACCAAGCTTTAATTGATTATATAAATCATACCTATATGTTTCAAAGTAAACAATAGCTGAGTGGCAACAACTTTTGAATAACATTTGACAATAACTGTAGTTTTTGAAATTACAGAGTAGTTTTCAGGGTTATCTCTTATAAGACCTGGTTTCAAAAGGATTAGTGACAAAACATTTTTTTTAATAGTATAGAGCAACACTCTGAAGATTTAGAGGTTTTAAACAGTGATAAGTGTTACTGAAAGTAACCAGACTTCCGGCAGCAAATAAACCATAAATCAGGAGCATGCAATAATATTCTCAGTTTTGATGATTAACAGAAAAGCTAGTACAAATTTCTAAGTTGAAATGTTGAGCATGAAGGATATTTGTAAAGACTGAACTCCTTTAATGCAATGAATATAGACACTTGCACATGCAACTTCAAACCACTTCAGCCAGAGGGGAGTTTAAAATAAGTCAAAACAGCTCTGTACATAAGCAACTTGGGTAGTGCAGGCAAAGAGAAAGCATCTAAATGCTGGGAAAAAATGCTGAGCAGTATTCTATAAGCAAGGTGATCTACATGCTGCTCCTACACATGATTTCGGTGTGGTTTGGTTTCAAGTGGAAATTCTATCCTCATTTAACATCTGCATACACATATCTGGAAACATGAGCCAAAGGTCTGGTGTGGAGGCACAGATGGGTGCGATATTCCCATTACAGTAGTGCACCGGTTAAGCTTCAGACTAGTGCCAGAGCTGGTTAAGCCTCAGACTAGTGCCAAAGCTATTTTTGACTTCAATGGTATTAAGATACAGTTTATGTTTACCTGTAAGAAGTAAACCTGAAAGATATGCTTTAGAAATTCTCCTGTAATAAAAAGTATGTGGGATATACATTCTTTGTAGTGGCACATACACCTAAGCTACACACAAATCACCAGCACTATGTGGAATTAATTGGTTAAGGAAACAGACTGAGACATGGAAATAGTGTAGTGTATTTTGTTTATTGCAATGGAAATTGTGGCCAATGCGATCTCTCTGCAGATGCCTGTGAGAAGCGTGCAAAACTACTTGTACTGTAACATCAGCTAATCACAGACATTCATCATAGCTTGTAGCAAGAAAAAAAGGATACAAGACACAATCAGGAAACATTATCAGCCAGCAGATTGCACAGTAAAAGACTTAAAATAGCTTAAAAGCTAATATAGAGTAAATCTTACATAAAATATGGTATAAAATGTGTTCTGACATATAAAGATTATATGATATAGAGACATTCTCGTTTTAAAAAACACGGAGCAGAGACAGAAAGTCTCAGAAAATAGGAAAAAATATCTGAAGACATGATAATATGTTAAATACTGGTCAGAGGATTTCAGATTATTTTATCTAGAATCTTAGTTTTCAAGGTCTTTTGATTAAGCACTCCTAAAAAGTTCTGAAAAAAGGACATATTCAAGCCATTTGGCAACATGTTTACCCAGTTAAAACTTTTGCATCAATTAAAAAAGGAAAATTCACACTGCTTCACACTTCATATATTGACAGCAATGAATCCTTCATATGACTTGAGAAAAATGAACATTAAACAATATAAAATTAAAGATATTCAAGTCAGTAATGGGAAGTGTAGAGAAAGCTTCCAGTATTCAACACAAAATCGATTTTATATTCAGAGATAAGTTTATTTTATGCAGGTTAATAGAAAAAAAATGTTATTCACAATATAAAAAGAGGAAAGTGATTAATAAGGCAAATAAATTTTTCAAGGCACAGTATAGGATTTCTGTAGAATCAAGGGGAAGTGGTTATCTAACGCTTTTGGAATTTTTTTTTATTTTTTTTTTCCTAATTTTCTTGATGCAGATACACTTAAATGGATTTCTTCTCTTTTTTCATTCCATTGCCAACATGAAAGAACAGATAAGAAACCTCAGAAATTTCTAAAGGTTATGAGGAGGATATTGATGTCTGGAAAGACAAATCTGGAAGACTTTTTAATAACTTCCCTTCATAACTTCCCTTTCCCTTTCCTCAAAACAAAAGGACGAAAAAAATATCTTTAATTACTCTTGCCATTAGTAAATGAGATAATGTAAAACCTGAAAATAAAATCTGGAAGATACTTTACATTTTAGAGGTATCATGACCAATTTCTTTGTTCCTAGTAAAGAAAAAAATATTCTTTCTATTTCAGGAAAAAAAATAAATTCTTCCACTTTTCTTCATTTTTATATGAAAAAAATGTTCGGTCATGATAGGATATTTGAGGTCAAAACATAAAAACTGGAGAGATTTTTCTCTTCTTTTCTTCCTTTAATGACTTGTGTTGTGTTTTATGTTTAAATGGGCTTAAGAAATACTCACTGAAATCACAGAGAATCTTTTTGTCGACTTTACTGAACAGTGTTGGACCTTGAATCCAAATGAAAAGTAAAAGTGTCATTGTGTATAGGAACAACTACTGTGTTGAAAAAATTATTTTTCTTTCAAGGTGAAGTAGGAAAAAAAAAAAGTGAAGACTTTTTTCAGAGGAATTGCTGCTTTATTTCTGTTTTTTTTATTTTCCTCTGTTTATAAAAGCCCATTGCATATGTACACACTGTGTCAGCATAGGGGTCTGCATAGATTGATTATGCCCCTATATAAAGTTATGCAAAAGTAAGCAACAAGACATTAAACACTTAAATTCCAATCCACAAATTATTACGAAGACTATTTATGTAACAATTTGCCATGAAGTATGACATTCTAGTTAGACAAATTTCTACATCCTCTAATACATGTCATACATTCAGTAATTGTTATAAGTTTAGTTTCACCGTACTTGAGGCAGTAATTTCAGTTTAGCACTAACTTGCAACTTTTTTATGTATATTTTTAAGATTATGAATTTGCATTAGAATTGTTAAGATAGGATTAGAAAATGATTCAGAATTATATTAAATACAGCATGGAGATTTTAAAAGTTTTAATGCTAAAGCCAACGAGGGCATGTAAAACTTTAAGAACTGAGTGACAGTACAGAAGGGAATGCAGAAGAGATTACAGGAGGGCTCTTCTGATAGTTGTTCACTGCTGAGGTATCTCCCAAGAAAGTGCTATTTTCAATCTGCAGAAAATTCCTTGGAGCTCCAAAAGAAAATACAGAGTCATTTACATATAAACCCACCTTTAAACGTAAGCATAATTTTTGTCTTCCCAGTCACAAGCAATTCTTTATGAAGGCATCCCAAATTTCCTACAAGATGTATATTGCTTAGCAAAGTAATCTTGTGTCTTGACAGAGAGAGTAAATTTGGTCTTTGGTCTTCGTATCTATTCTTCAGAATGCACCTATGACACCATAATGAATACAACCCTCACCATGCCTGTCTTCAAATGTAAAAATCGTTAATCTGAGGAAAAAAAGTCAATTAACACAAATGAAATTCAGACAAAACAGACTGTAGCCTATAGGTGGCAAATCACGGCAACTGTGAGGGAAATGAGAAAAGAAAAGTTATGTACAGCTGTTCAAGACAGGTCATTTTGTAAACAAATAAGGCCAGAACTCAGCATTTCGTCTCAATTGCAACAGATGTTCAAATGTTAGAAAAAGGCATTTGAGCATAACAAGCTATATTACGCTACGGTTAATTAGAAGAAGAGAGTTCTTGGGGCTGAATTTACTTTCCAAATATAGACCTCTGATATCATCTGTGACATCTTATAGGACCCAGAACTTCAGCTTGATTGCCAGTTATGGTGCAGAATTTGTAGAAATAAAGGAATTTCTGAAGTGGCAGCTAGAGGACACCCCATAGTATCTTAAAATTCTTTAAGTGCCTGAATTCAAACAACTGGATCAAACTGTGGTATCTAGGGGTATCTCTCCTAAGGGGAGAACATTTCCATTCAGTTTTATTTTTATTCTGCTTTGGTTGAGAAATCAGTCAAACCACTCCAGCACCTGGTCATTTTACTTCAATATAAGTTGGATAACCTCACAAGCAGTATCCAGATGTGATTCTGTTCTAACTTTCATATACATATTTATTTACATATTACATTTTATCAATTAAAAAGCTCTTGCTTGGGTAAATTGTACAATACATGGTACAACTAATTCAAACATATGATCCAGTGCTGTAAGAATTTCATGCAGATTGTTTCACAGCAAAGCACTACAGACATTGATGGAAAAATACAAAAATTTATGTTTTTGTGTATCTTCTATATTTAAGATCATTAACATGACATTAATGTATTTCATGTTTTCTTCTCAATCAACCTTAAAATGGTATCTGTTACCTTTTTTTTTTATTTTCTTCTATCTGTATTTGAAATCTCATCATTCGTGTCCTGTGTATTTACCTCATCATCCTTTTGTCACTCATATCCTGCTCTTAAATAGAAAAACAGGACAAAAGCATTTCTGTTATATGTTACTTCCAGCTGGCTGGGAAGGTTCAAAAGACAGCTTCAAAGAATGGG
Source organism: Nothura maculosa (assembly GCA_032353885.1). NCBI lineage: Eukaryota > Metazoa > Chordata > Aves > Tinamiformes > Tinamidae > Nothura > Nothura maculosa. Next base: position 2,298 of record JAUBOD010000826.1, on the reverse strand, counting down.
GGATTTTTCTGTTTCTTTTGGAGCATCTCCAGATTGTTTTATTTGAACAGAAGCACAGTAGGGTTTCTCTGCACATAAAAGATACTGCATGTACAGAAGTGTGTCTGCAAACATAATGGGCTTTAAACCACTTTCTTGTGTATGTAGTCGTTGACTTCAGCAGAATTTTTCCTGACTTAGCTTAGTGTAACTGAAAGCACATTCCAGGCCAATATATATCCCGGAGTTTATAAAGCAACTTATATAGGAGTGAGGAATGAGGAAGTGCATGTGTTTAATATTCTCTCAGTTAAGATTTTCTTTCTTCTTTTTTTTTTTAATTTAATTTATTGTCCCTCTCTTCTCCTTCATTCTCTCATCTCCTTTCTCCATGACCCCTATCATTAAAATTTTGCTTATGCAGCCGCTGCAATCCTTGTTCCAAGACCATACCATATTGAAAAGTGAAACATAGAAGAAACAGGTTAGGAAGAAAGAGGTTGTATAGTTCTACACAAAAATTTGAAAAGATTCCTTTGACTAATATTCAGTTAATACACTTCTCACTGAAACTATTTCGTGGAAGAACAGTTTCTGAAGTGTTTGTTTGTTTCCCAGAGAACTTTCACCACATTTTGATATAACTTTGATATAAGTAGTTCTAGAAAATCAGATCCCTTTATCCAATCTCTCATCTCTGCTATTAGCTGGAAGTGGATGCTAAGGAGAAAAGTATTAAAAATATTCAATTCTTTCCAGTTTCCATCACTCTGCAGATGGCTTTCCAATCTGGCCCTTCCATCGAAACCATTGTGTCTAATCGTAGAAGATATTTCTTATATGAATTTAACAATCAAAATTTCTGGAACATTGATTTATCCAAACTAATTATTCATAGGGAAGAATAAGGCCTTTTATTTGCTTGTTTGTTTGCTTTAAAACAGCCTGATCATTTTACTGAATATTATTTGTTTCTTGCCTTGTGAGAAATAATAATAAAAATATCATTTTTATTCACCTTACATTAGGGCTAATATGTAATTAACCATCCTACACAATGTGGATGGAAGAACAAAATGAAGCTCAAAGAAAAATGATGAAATCTCAGAGTGGTATAAAACAGTGTGATCTGAATGCTTAAGGAAAGATGATAGAGATATTTTTATTTCATGGTCAAGCTGCTCTCAAATTTATTTTAAATATCAGATATTTTCCACATCTCTATTGTATTAAAACAAACTTAGCTAGTATTGAATTAAGTTTCACATTTAGGACCAGGATCAGAAAATCCTGTATATTTCTTTGGAACAGAGTAATAATCAGCATACAGGCATGTTCACTTTACTGCTGTACACATATCTTTCAGATGTGTGATTTTAGATAAAGTTTTGGGGTTTTTGTTATTAATTTATTCTTTTTTGTTTTGATTTATAAATATATTTTTCTTTTTGAGACAAAATTTTGAAATGGGACTATTAAAACATAGCATTTAAATTCTCAGGAAAAAAGAGATTCTGGAAAACGAAAACTCATCAGAATTGATACACTTGGGTGTTATTTTAACTGTTTTGTGTTTTATGTAGTTGTATTAATGAAAAATACTGCATTAACTTTCACAGGGGGAATACAGAGAATTGATTCTCTTTTATTCCTTTGTATTTTATTCTCTTCTTGAAAGAAGTCTGGTTTTGATCATTGACATTTATCAGCTCTATAAACCTGGGAACCCCTTCAGCACTGCTCTGCACTGTTTAGGTAAATAACATCTCTAAAAGGCATTTAATAAGCCAGGAGTGGCAGGAAAATAGGGCTCTGCAGTTGTCCATCTTTTAGCTAGGACTACAGTTTGAGCAATCACAGTGACTTTAGTTAACTCAGTGCTCATCCTGTGTTGCAAAACTCTCATCTGTGGAGATTTATCTGGAGATCTCTTTCAACCTTAAGGATTCTATGATTATGAGCTTTATGATCTTTGTTAATGAGCTATTGCTTTCTCTTTCCTTTCCACCAAGAACATCTTGACTTTGGATGTCATTCCTTATTTATACATATATAATTTAACATTCAAACAGAATAGGCAGATTCTTGTAAGCAGACATGAATTAAAAAAAAAAAGAAAAAGAAACTTCTGGCTTTAGTGGAAGCAAGGTTATTTAAAAAGGCATCTAAGTATATCAGATGAAATGTCAGGTAGATACCTTATTTCAGTCACAAAAGCAATTATGAACACATTCAGCCACATGCCAGGAGCTTGTGAAAGGTACTTTTTTATTTGTCTTCACCTAAAACGCCCTGTTCTAGTGATTTTATTACAATGCA
>JAUBOD010000825.1:2924785-2953136 GCA_032353885.1 Nothura maculosa | reverse complement strand
TAAATATATAAATATAAATATATAAAAATATAAATATATAAATATATATAAATGTGTGCACTTTTTCAGTACAGTCAGTTTGGCTCTCCTAAATTCTTCAATATCCATTCAAAAAAGCTTTGTTAATGTGACTGATCAACTGAATGTTCTCTGAATGGAAAAAATATATTTGTGTGTGCCTGCCATACGTTTGAATCTTATGTTTTCCTGATTAACCTAGAGTAAGCCTGAAAACATATTTGTGTGTACCTGCCATATGTTTGTTTGAATCCATGTTTTCCTGATATATATAAAATGGTTTGTTTTGTTGTTTTTAGTAATGGGAACGCTAGATTGTCTTAGAAGAAGATTCTGGATACTGAATAAAAAGGCCATCAATAAAAAGGTAGTGGTTGTTTATGGAGCTCTCTGACCTGATATCTAGAAAAAGGCAAGATAGAGAGTAGAATGCAAGGTACATTATAATGAATGCATCAATGTACACAAATTAGTTAAATTAAATTTCCATACTAGTTAACTGCAAGAAAGCTGCAGCTATAAGAGAATAGAAAACTTGAATCCCTTTAGATTTCTTTGAGAAAATGTTTGCAGTAACTTGAATTTTTTAATATTGTAAGTATGGGCTACTTCCAAAATAAAAGACCTTTTGATGTAAATTTAATACAGGTGTGCCCACAGAATAATATTTGAGGAAATTAAGCTTTAGAAACTCCAAAACTCAAGTTAATTAAATTATGACATAATTAAATTATTGCCTAAAAATGATCCTAAATTGCATGCTCATCCTGTGAAGCTGTATGCACAAATTTGCATAAGCAGGTACACATTTGGGGAGAATATATGCCTATAATTAGGGTTCTATGACTAGTAGTGTGTTCATCTGCCCTACTGAGTTGATAAAAACATTTATCACTTACTGATCAGTCCCTCCTTCCCCCGCTTTACATGTAATTGGTTTTATTCATATGCATACTGCTTTCATGAGATTCTATGGCAGGGTCACTTATTAATTAATGCATAGGGTACAAGATAATACACAGAATTATCAAGGACATCCTCCCGTTGAGTCATGAGGTTCAGATTGGACCTCCTTGCTTTCAAAACTCCTGAGAGGAGTCTGAGTGTGGCTGGATCCAATTCTAGTTTCAGACCTAGGAAATAGTTTATGATTAAGGGATTTTGTGCCTAGTCACATCAGTAAGGTTTACAAGTTCAAAAAGAGAAAGCACATTATAGTCACCACAAATTTGTTGTGGCAAGAATCTCAAAATCCCAAGGAGTGTCCTTGAGAGGCATCCCTGCTCAAGGGGAGATCCTGGCATGCCGCCCACTACCATACAAAGAGAGGTCAATGGGCTCTTGGGCTGTTTCCATATTATGGGATAAAATGATTGACTTACAATCACATTCATTTCAGATGACTTTGGCAAGTTCATGCACAGTTATCCTTATCTCCCTGTGACAATACAGTAATTGGGATTGTTATTGATGGTTAAAGTCTGATTGTGGGTGAAAATCAGAGAGGCAACCACCAGACTCAGATAATGTGGTAGTGAACACCTGGATAGGGCCATATGTGAAAAGTCAGGTTGAGAGCTGAGGAAGGAGCACATTTGTTAAAGCTGCTAATTTTTTTTTTAATGCATTAGGGGTTTCTCTAAAAAGGCATTATTCTTGCTTGTTATAGAGCCTTTATTAATTTGTTTATAGATTAGGGATAGCCTAGATGTTATGGATGTGGCTTGTGGTATAGAAAGTTTTAGCTTTTTAATTCAAAATTATGTTTTTGTTTCTTTTAAGACTTATTTGAAATGTTCATTAGGAAATTTCCATGGAAAGAGTATAAAAGAAAATAAGAAATGATATTGTGTCATAATTCTATAAGCAACCTAAATATGGTATGTATATTAGGGAAAAAACATAATTTTTGCAAGCAGAGGACTCTCGTATGATTGGAGGGTAGAACTTCTTTGCCATTCAAATTAATTGATTCAAGGAAATATTTGTAATTAGTTTCAGTAAGCTGATAGAGCTGCTAAGCTAACTGGATGGTGTTATGATGGTTTTGACTACTTTGTTCAATTTGAAACCATTACATTAAATGTAAAGTAGCTGAGTTATGGATTGATAATGTAGTTACCTTCTAACTCTTTCAAAAGCTAAGCAGATGTATTTGTTGGCTCACTTTATTTACAGAGATTATTTCTAAACAATTTCATATGCATTTACGAAAGAGACTACTTTTACTTTTATTTTCTATTTTCAAATAGGGTAAGAAAGAATGTCATAGATTTAATTCCCTACTTTTTACTGTTGCTCCAAATATTTCTATCCAGTGTCAGTAATAATGAATATCTTCCTCCACTCCTTTTCAGGGTATTTATCTTAACTGGAATGTTTCACAAGCAAAGAAGTGTCTTTTAATATGAATACACCAACCTGACACAAATTTCAATGAAAATAAATATTAGTCCATTTTTTGATGTATTAAATTATTTTTTGTTCTTTAAAAACACAGAGGATGGACTTAATGCTAAAATGTAGACATTCCCCACATGTTAACAAAATCATTCATTCATGTACAAGCTTTAATGTGATTTGTGATAGAGAGGAAAGCACAGAAAGTGCAATGTCTGAAGTAGTAAAGCAGGCAAGTCAAATTAAGCAGTCTTAAATGTGCATCTTGTTTTCATATATTCATGTCAAAGTGAAGGAGAAATATTAATAATAAATTGGGAATGAAAGTAGAAACTTATGCCATTTATTGCAGATGAGACAACAGATTTTTTTTCCTACTTCAAGGTTTTCTTATTTCTGTTCAAGGTAGCAGTTAACAGTCATTGTCCATCTAGCCTGGAAGACCTCGAGAACTATAAATTGGATTAAGCTTATTAGTAGAAGATGCAAGATCAAGCTTTTTAGGAATAATGAAAATAACTTGCTCTAAAAATGCTGAATTAAAATGCTGAAAGAGGGAGGGACAGGTATATTAATGAAGAACTTTCTGGTGCCATTATGCTATAGCCAGGGGAATAGTCTGGCTTAAAAACTTAAGATGACCACGAGAAGGAAATATTTTCATAAAAGGGGAAAGAGAAAGGAAGTTTTTCTAATCACATATCAAAGAAAAGCTGACTAACCATGTTTGCTTTATGTGCATATACTAGGAATACCTTCTGGAGAGATCTACTTAAATTGAATTATGTCTTGATCATCTTTATACCTTCTGTTCTGCAAATTTATACACATACACCAATACGCATGTACTTATATACGTGCATATTTTGGTGTACACTGACCTTTCTAAATTTACATGCTTCAAATAAGGCAGTCTCATCTGATTATAGTAATCTGTGAGTAATAGTGATAACCTGACACTGATATTTTGATTTGGAGCCAATATTACTTTACAAATATATTTGCTATTTTTAAGGTCTTTTTTTAAAATTTCCCTCCTACCTCCAGTTATACTTAAGACTTCTGGAGATTGTGTCAGCCCAAAAATTTGATAAACTCAGTGGGAATAATTTTTAGTATCTAACACAATGTTCCAAGTTTGAAAATGACTTTTTTTTCCAAGATATTTATCCAATATTCATTTAAATGAGAGTTAAATGAGAATTAAAGTGATAGATGTCTCTTTTTAAATAGAATTCTAGGACAAAATTTGCTTTTTTGACTACAGGACAAGCACTAGCTGTAAATGCTGTTTAATAATAAATATTGATATTATTGAATCATTTAGGATGTAAAGTTAATAACACAGGACTGAATCAGAAATTGTGTGAAGAAGGGCAAGAATTTATATGCATTATTGTGCATTATATGCCTAAAAAGTAGGCCATAAAGTTGCCTGTCAGAGTGATCTTCACATGCTGTCGTACTGAAAGAAATGATGATGGATAAAGTCACAGCATTTGTTTCTCAGTTTCTTCCACACTGTCACATTCAGAACATTTTTCCAAACTTCTTGACCCTAGATTATATTATTGAGGAACTTTTGCAGAAATCTTTTTGAGATTAGTACTATAGTATCAAAATATGTGGATTTTGTCCCTTTCTAGCCATGATAATCGTGGATGTAGTTGGCACTATTGTGTACACTTAAGGCCTGTGACATTAGTGGCTGTGAAGTAACTGCAGAATAGCAATATTTTCTTCAAATGATAAAGTTCACAAAAGAAGCAGAAACATTTTGGGTGAATCTTTCTGGGAAAAAAAAAAAGATTTAATGGAAAACCAATATCTCACAAGTTCCAACAATAAGTTCCCTACATTTACTGCCCTCACTATATTCAGAGACATTTGTGATGTATTTTCCTGAGAGGAAGTAAGCTTGAAAGGACAAGAGATCTGGTCCCTCATATAGTGATAAGGAAAAAACTGTCTGAGTGACAGCATGAAGGATAGGATTCTGTACCTGCATACTATGAGGGAAAAGATTTCTGTATGCCATCAGCTGTTCTCTGGAGATTATAGGTTTTTGTCTTGAAAGAGATTTGTGGAAGTCCATCATGCTTGCAGCTATGCAAATAAAATCAGTGTTTAATTTTTTGACACATTATTCCCTACTATAACTAAAGAGCTTCCAGATGAGATTTGAGTTGATCTCCCATGCTTGAATCCTTAAACATATTTTGGCATCAAAGAATGAAATATATATAATGCTTAATTTCTTTATTTTTTAATATTCTTTCTTCTTTCTTTTTAAAAGTCATAGATCTTCTTTCTCTTTGGTCCTATCTGCAAAGTGGGCATAAGCTTTTACCTCATCTCAGAAAGACAATTACAGTAGTGAGTATTGAAAAACTTAGAAGGAAACAATGTATTTTTAGAATAATTTAGTAACATAATATCTATTATCATCTTTTATTTAAAATGCTCAATTTGCATAGTATTTTGAATATATAGAAATAATTATTTTTTAGGTAGTAAGAAAGATCAGAATTTAGCCTTTGGTGTCTTATCTGAGACAACGTTATGATTAGTGGATTCAGAATTCCTTGACATACTTGTCAAAAAGATAAAGATAGATTAACTGTATTAAGAGAGAATATTATTGGCAATAAAATGAATTGCAGATGATTTTGATTTCCAATTAATGTTCTTTTGATTAATTATGAAAAAATTTTTTTTTTTTTTTTTTTTTTTTTTTTTTTAGTATCCAGAAAGCTCTATCTCTCTCTAGGTCTACCTTGGCAAATGGTACTGGTTCATGACTGACATGATCAAAACACATATCAACCTACTTAGATAAGATATATTTATGGGCAATAATTTTATTAAGTTTGTAGTTTTTTGCTTTTTCAATCCACAATGCATACAGCAACACATTTTAGCAAACCCCCCAAAATTAGAGATGTCACAAGGCCGTGTGCTTAAGAGCTTGTATCTATTCTGTGTGGCTGATGTTTATTAACCAACTCCAGGTGAGATCTTGAAGTATTTGTTCAGCACTCCTTCAAACTGGGTGAAATTCAAGGGCCTCCGCATGTATATTTGTCCCTTAAAACTCAGATCTATTTTGAATCTGAAAGAAAACAAGTATCTCTCCAACCTTCAAAAGAGCAAGAAGAAAAACCCAGGGAACTACAGGCAGACTACCTCACCTCAATTCCTGGAAAAATCAGGGCACAGGTCCTGAATGCACTTTTCAGGAACATGAGGAATAGGAGTGATCTTACTTTCTTACCTCTTTTCTGTATATTATTTATAAAATCAATATTATATAAATATTTTAAATAGTTTAAAATAATAAATGCTATATATGTTTATATATTTATATTTTTATATATTTATATTTACAATATAAAATGCAAGGTAATGTCCCATTTCTGCTTAAGTGTTTTAGAATTCAAGATTTGTCTTGGGAATGATTAAAAACATTAACTTAGGCTTACAGTATCTTCAAGGATGTTTTTTTTCCTACAGAAATAGCTATACAAGAGAGTATAGCAAGACACCTTCTGAACACAAAGTATGTTCTGCTTTTTTGCTGCTGCTCTTATTCCTGTGTATCTTTATTTTCAGGGATTGATGGATATAAAGGTTAAACCTTTGTGCCTCCATGGCTGTCTGAATTCTGGATATTACATGCATAGGCAGAAAATGCCATTTAACAAACTTATTCTCAGACTATGAGCTAGTCCCTAAACACCCATGGGTCTGGCTAAGTTAGTAGAAGGCCGTGATGTTTGATCGAAGTATGATACTACTCTTTTATGCTGAGAATTAAAATTGCTAGTTATGAATGTCAGTACTTTGTTATGAACCACATGAAACTGCTTTTTAATTTGTTTTTAAGAATGCCATTTCACTGTGGCCACTGAAGTGGATATTCACTTTGGACAGAGATAGCTCTGTGCTAACATAATCCTTTGCCAACCTCTCCAAATGACAATATAGATTTAATGGAGCTGGGAAAGCAAGCCTGCTTAGCTAGAATGCCCTTGCTGCTAAGGTCATTGTAGACAACCAGGGATGGTTTGAAATAGTCGTAGCAATACTTGAAGTTATAATGAGCCCAGACAACTCTAATCTTGTAATATGTAAATCCTTTTCTGTCCTCTTCTGTCCTTTCATTGGATCTACAAAAGCTTTAAAAACATTCATCCGACTCTGACCATCCAGTATTTAATTAAAAATAGATCAGTTAATTGAAGGCTTATTTACTATTTTTATCTCTTTTTCTCAAGAAACTTAATTTCCCTAGCCTTCCAGAACAAAAGAAATAGCTTTTTCTGTAGTAATCTTTTGTTTACATCTTGAAATGTATTGCCTTTAGAGGCAATTCAGGCAGTCCAACATAACTGCTATAAATTCTCACTACACGTTCACAAACTAAATTCCCAGAAGAATTAATATAATTTTAAGTTATATACTTAACACATTGGAGATTAATGTTAACTCCTCTTCCATCATTCTTCCTCACAGGAAATTCTCCTGATCGATATAGGTCTGTCTTGCTTACAGTCTAATAGATATGGAAAAGAAGTCAGGTAAACTGACTCATACACCAAACTATATGACTTCTTAGTCACAGTAAAATTTGACCTTTATAATACATTTGCTTGAATATATTAAAAAATCATGTTTGCTCTTATATGTAAATATCCAGAATTTGATCAAATGATATTTGATTTAAGACTGTAAAGACATGAGATTACTTTTTTATAAAGTATTTTTTTCTTCAGGCCATTTGGAATCTGACTAGCAAAATTTGTCTAGATGGTTTTGGCAGAAACAAAAAATTCATCTTGATATAAAAGAGTGCATGTCTCCCCTCTATATTTAAAGTAAAAATAAACTAAAATAATAAAAATAAATAAAATAAGCAAGAAGCATAATCTTGCAAACAAGGAAAACCAAATAAAACACACGTTCTGGAAATTGTTAATTTTTAGGGTGATATTAGGAAAAAATTGGAATAATGTAGACTAATCATCTAGTATTATCTGCTTATTTTCACATATAGTTTCAATTTTACTGGCTTTTGAATTGCAGGAGTCTCAAATTTCTTATTTCTTACATGATTGAAAGCTGCTCTCAAAGTAAGCATCTCCTGCTAATTTGTAAGTAAATAAAATAGCAAGCACTGAGTGATATTTCAGGAGTAATATCTGTGTTTCAATCCGCAAGCTTTTTTGAGGATAAAATAAAGAGGAGAGGCAAAAAGGCAGGAAGGAGGATGGAAGGAAAACAGGAAAGAAGGAAGGAAGGAAGGACTGATACTTTGCTCATTTGTGCTAGGTTGCACATATACAAACATACACAATTACTGGTCTCTTCGAGGCTTTGGTTTACAGTCTCTGTTTTTTTTTGGCTGATTTCCTCTTCTAAATTATCAGAGTTTCTTGAACTTTGCAGCTTGACCATATTTCAGTGCACTGTGTTTTATTTTATTTTGTGCATATATTTTGTCAATAAATGAAGAAGTGCAGAATATGAAGTTGAGCATTTTAAATTTCAAAGAATATAGTTTTGGATTGACCAAAACCATTAAATAAACCCACTGTGAAAAATATTACTGAAAAATACCAGACACAAAAATATTGTAGAAGGCTTTGTTTCTTAGGAAAGAAATACCAAACATTTTGGAACTAGATTGCAGGTTTGTTCTTAATCTAAAAAAGGACAATTTATTATTAATTCATCTTTACTACCAATACATTGAACTGTCTTGTTTGCATTTATCAGTGGTTTCCTTTATGTAAATACTTTTGCATTTTCCACACATAGAATCCAGAAAAAAAAAATCTAGAAAACTACAGAACAAGCAAGTTTTATTCCCTACCTAGTTTTACAGTCTCTCTGGTGGGAATGCATAGACAAATCAAAGAAATCTCTTCTATCCTTGATGCATGTATGCAACTTCCCTAAACTTTAATGGGAATCTGCATACTGCATGAAGACTATCCCTGTGGGGCAGTAAAATAGAGTTTAGTAACCTTAGCAGAGAAGGAAAAATCAGCCTCCCAGATTAGAAGAGATCTGAATTGTCTGTATTAAAAAAGAAGCAGAAAAAAATGTCACATCTTAAAGCATGTTGTGAATTTTGCATTAATTCAAAACTCCATGTATTCCTCCTTTAGCAATGATTTCCTTGTAGTATCTTATTTCTGTAACTTCACTGGCGGAAGTAATTTGTATTTTGACTTTACATGTAAATCTCTACATTACAGCAAATGGGGCCATGAATTGTTCAATGCCATCAATTTTATGTATATTCTACTCCTGTGGGGTTGTCATTTTCTACTCTCCTGTAAGTCACTCACAGCAGATGTAATAATATACTTAGTTTTTCACTGTATATTCTATCTGAAGGTAACTATTTCAGGAGGTATTATGTTTTAAATGCTTGTAATGGGTAAGACTTCATTAAAGAACTAAACCTTAGAAATAACTTCTAATAAATACATATCTTCTGAGTAACCTGTTATTTTTTGGTAGAAATATCTTTTTTGTTATTGTTGTCATATTCCAGATGATTCCAAATATATTACATATTCCAGATAATTATTGATTATTTTTTGTGGTTTTTTTTTTTTTTTTTTTTTTTAATAATACAAGCACTGTATTTGGCAAAGCATATTTGAATAGCTCTGCAATGAAAGAGACCATCCAAATCTTAGTTGCTCATGAGTGTCTTACAGGAACTAAATTAAAGGTTATTTTCTGATTGTTGGTGGTGTCACTCAATGAAGAGTTGTGACCCTAAAGTATATTTAAATTACCAATTCCCACTCTGCCTCAGTTTAATGTAGGCAGTGTTACCAGCACTCCTTTGGATAGTTTGTGGTGAGAACTTTTGCACATGCATAACTTTCCAAATATAGTTTCTCCAGTTGAATCTTCAGCATAATCATTACCAGTTTGGTTCAACAAAATCATAAGAAGCATTCTGTAGATAGAAAGGACATTTGGGTGTGGGATAAAACTGTGCTGCTACTGTTGTCCATTTGGGAGAAGCATTGGCGTGTACCAATAATGTGTCTGTTAATGCCTGTGAAGACCTTTGGCTTTTATCCTACATTGGACATCCTTTTGTACTGTACTTCTTGATACTCAGTACTCAGACGCTGCAGTAGCAGAGATGAGGACCACAATAAGGGGCTGATGCAGAGGGAGGCCAGGCCCTACTGCTCATAGCTCTTCCTTACACAACTCTTTTTCACACTTAAGTAGAACAAATGTATAGTGCTCTTCAGTTTCTATACAACATCAGCCTTACATGGCAGTACAGGCAAGCAAAGGTACAGGAAATTATAGATATTTTTGTAGTGTTTGTTATCAAGAGATAGCGCTAAATGATGTAGGACAAAATGTGTATCTGTGTTTTTGAAATGAAGAAGGGAGAACATTTCTATTAAACCATCTGTGAAGGCATGCCTGAAAATTCTTACACAAAATAATGGAGAAAAATGACATTCAGAATTTCACAAGTTAGTAATTAAAGAGTAAGCCAATATGCTATGAGGAAATCTAGTTTGTCAAATTGTCTATTAAAGAGTATGTTATTTTTGGATATTTTTTATGCCTCAAATAATAGGTACAAAGTAATTACAACACCTGCTGAAGATGCTGATTACTTGGTAATCAAATTTAGGCTCACAATGGGATGTTTTGCCCAGAAAGATGAGGAATCGATTGTACTCTTTTTGCATAAGAAACTTTTTGTTTACTTTTTTTTTTTTATGAAAAGGTGAGAGCTTAAGTCAGTTGTATTTTCAAGGATTATTGAAGTTCATGCTGTCTGCATACCTGTAAAAAATGAAGAGATGATAAAAATTATTTAATTTCTCTTATTTTCTTAATTTTCACTTATGAGCCAAAGGACAAAGTTCACCCCAGCCATTGTCAGCTATGCAAGAACTCTGCCATGCATCAGCCATGCAAATTCCCAAAGAGCAGTTTAGTTTCATACCATATTAACCTTGTGGTCAGTCTTGTAAATTTATTGATGTGTAACAGATACTAAAAGAAATTTAGACATTTGTATCCAAGACTCAATTATCAGCTCCAAAACCTGTTTTGGACTTCAAGAATCACATCAGTCTTCCTGCCAAGGTAGTGAATGTATAATGTGTATTTGGCATGTACTCAAAACTGTTACTGTGTGAAAGCTGATGACTTTCACCAATTTTAAAGCAGAATGGTGTGAAATTTTAATTTGACAAAAATTTGGAGAAGGATGTTGATATCTGAAATATACATAAACTGTATTAAGGCAATGTAACATCTAATGTGAAAGCACTGAAAAGAAAATTATGAAACTATTCAGTTGGTGCATTTAGATAATTGATAAAGCTGTACTTTTTAAAATTTCTTCATGATCAATAATGAAATAAAAAATTTGGTGCAGTACAAACATATATTAATACCCAGAGTAGGTAGTTGCTCTTTTAAAAAGATGATTACCAATGCTAAGTGGTCCATCATTTATATTTTAATAGTATGCATTTAGATATTTCTACATTTGAGAATTATTATTAAGATTTGCCACTTCAGGTGGTAGAACAGCTAAATTCCTCATCTTATTTAATGATCACTTTCTTTAATGTATAGCAACAGTGCAAAAATTTGCCTTCCTGGTGCCCTTTTCTACTAGAACTCTTACTGTCTTCCAGATTGCCTCCACTAGGTATTATGGGGTATAGTTCCTAGTTTTTGGTACTTACTCTGTGCTGTCTAAACTACTTCCATTACTAGTAAGGGGCCATAATAGCAAGATAAAAGCTCAAAATCTTTAAGTATTTTTGCTTTCTGCTGTGTAAAGTTAATTTTATGAGATTTGCATTCAGCCTTTGCAGACACATTTCTGCTTAGGTTAGCTAACAATATTTAGATTCTTCCATTTCCAATGTGCATTTCAATTAGTACATTTATTTATTTATTTTCTTATAGGGAGAAAAGAGGTTGAGTGGGGATTTTTTTTTTTCTGTTTCATGAGTTTTATAATTATTGTAAGGAACAAAGAATCCAAAATACATTATAGTGTCTTGAAAATATCTTCTCATATGAAAATACTTAATGTTAACTATGCCAACAGTAAACCAGTGCAAATATTTTTGATAACCAAATTTAGAAAAAAACATAAAGACATTAAGTATCCTTGCTTTTGCCTTTCTGTTTTGCTAGCTTTACAACAATGAGGTAGCAGTAAAATATGCATAATTAAAATACATCTTTATAATTAGTATAGAATTGTACAGAAATTCTTATGATGGCTCCAACCTATTTTAATTATTCTGATTTAAACAGTAGTTTATTTGTAGCCAAGAAAAAAAAAAAGCCACTTGTCATTCTGTGAAACCAGAAACCCACTAAACTCACTAGTTAAACTGCATCCTGTTACTTTAATTCTAAAAGACTCTTGGTGAAAGATGATTATTCCCTAAAGAGTTACTCAGTTATTACTAACAAAATAGTTCTTCTTAATCTGTTTTAGTGTGAAATCAATCTTATCTTGAACCATCTACATCCATAGTATAGGTTAGGCTAAGTTCAGTTATTTGATTTGTTTCAAACTAGAAGCTAACTAGAGCCAGAACACTAAAGCCAGTCTTTAAGTTACATCAAAGCATTGCTATGGTCTCAAAAAGGCACTATTGCTCTATTACTTTTTTTTTAAAAAAAAAAAATCTAATCCCAATATTTTGGGCATTAACTGTCTTATATAAACGCTAAGGTCCAGTCAAATAACATAATTTGTTGACCTCTCATAGAGCAAATTTTAAATATCAAATATGTTAGGAAATGCACTACGTACATACTAAGTTTTCATGAAAATATTGTTAAAATCTCATATAAGGAAACAAATGAAACCTAACCAAACCAAATGAAATCAAACCAAACCATGAAGTATTTAAAAGTGTACTACTTAGGAAAACACAGGAAACACATTTTAAATCTCCTTGTCTTTTTACTCTCATTTTGTGTGAGCATATATTTATGTAAAGGTACATTAAATCTTTTTCATTATAAAGACATAATGTTTCCTTCTGGATTGGCTCCAAAGCTGTATCCAAGTTACATGTAGTATACTTTGTAAAATCAATTCTCATAGGGTTCAGATAAAGGGTTTGCAGAACATTATGAGAGGTCTGTGTAAAGAAAGATTCCCACATGCACCTTATTGGTGTGATGGCCAGGAGATGGACATTTGGGATAGCTATAGACACCAAAATTCCAAACAATCTGCTGCTGTTCTATTAAAGCAATAGAATTTTTGGTAGAAATTAAAGATAGTAGAATTTATCACAGAATCACAGAATGATTAAGCTGGGAAGGAACATCTAGAGATCATGTAGTGCAACCTCTCTGCTCAAGCAGAGACACATAAAGCACATGGCACAGGGTCAAATCCAGATGGGTTTTAAAGATCTCCAGGGAAGGAGAATCCATGGTCAGCCTGTTCCAGGGTTCTGTCACCTTCTCAGTAAAGAAGTTCTTCCTCACTCCTTAAAAGTCTGTATTTTGCAGCATAATTTTCACGTTATAATTCTTTTGCTTTTTTAGTGGGACAATTCAGTTATATTTCAGGTAATATAACATATATATTTAAAGACATATATTATCTTATTATCATATAATTCTTTTTGTAAAGACCAGAGATTTTCTTTTCTTTTGTTTTCTTCCAATAAATACCAGTACAACTATTGCATAGGGTTTCTTCTCCCTGTCCTTTCTCAAATGGAGATGTATGGATTTTCTTAATGATGGTTCTGAACAGATAAAAGCTTTTCAAGGCTTCCCAATATCTCAGCGAATATGCTAGCCAAGCTTTTGGTGTGCTTTTGATTTTTTCCCCTCCTGTGATATGTGTGTGAATGTTGGTGGGGGGAAGTGAAGGGAGTTCAGTGCAAGGATAACTAGAGATGATTTTCCCTTTGCACAAGCTCTTTTGATAAGCCTACTCTCCCTAGGTAATATCCTAAACCTCTGTGCACAGAAAAAAACACATCCAGAGTCAATGCTAGTATGCTATCGGTTATTTCTTATTTGCTTTTTTATTGCCTGTGGCTGCAATTGTTCATTCTGACTAGATTTTCTCCCAACAGCTCTCATTAAATAGTGTTAATTTCCCTTAGTAGCTTCAAACATCTTAGCTTGACTGTATTCAGAAGTCACATTAGCTTGATAGAAAGTTATTTTAGAATAATTTTGTTAAACATATCTAAAACCTTGCTATATTTAACAGATTTACAATACTGATATTCCTGAAATCAAAGTAAATTATATTGATATGAGCTAGGTTTGTATTGAATCAGAATGTCCATGTGAGATTTAGATGTGAAATGCATTAACAATTCATTTCTAAGATAAAATAAAGAGGAAAAGTAGATAAATTTAATCATACAGGAAACACAGTAGATGCACTGAAATTTAATATAGATGTCTGAGTTGTTTGTTAGTCTTCATCTTGGTTGATATACTAGTGTATTCTTTAAACCGTCATCTGATTTTACACAGTGAACATTAAGCATATATGTCACAAACAGATTTAAAAAAAAATTCAAAGAAGGGACTTAGAATCCTGGTGAAAGAATCCTAGAGAGAAAAGTTAAACTAACAGTTTTCCAAATAAATTATTATATATACCTCTATAATTTGAACATTAAAATATTTTTTAATTTCTCTATTCTACAGAATTATATAAAGTTCTGTAGGAAGATTTGCAGTCATTTGAAAATACCATTTTGAAATATATATTTTCATTAGGAGAAAAATGTCTTAAATGATTTATAGTGTTTAGCAGGTCGTGAGAATTTTTATCTGTTTATCTTATTGGAAATTGACTTCTATGAGTATTTGACTTTGTTTAGCAATTTTAGATCTATCTTTCATTTAAAATAAGAAAAACACACAAAAAAGATTAATTTTGATGTTCAGAAACCCTTCTGAATTTGGATCTCTGTGACTTTTTTAAAAATACAGTACAGTATATTTAATTTAGAATTCATGAAGAACTACTCATATGCTGGAAAGAGCACAGCCATTGCCCAGCAGGAGGACAATATAAAGCCTCATTTCTCATTTTTATTCTTTTTTTTTTTTTTTTGCTTATTTCATGTGGCTGATCAGGTTGTCAGGTCTGTAGCTCCAGTGAAACCTATTATAGAAGATATGCCTTGTAGTGTTCCTTACATGCCTGCACTGCTCAGGAGAAAAGCAGGCAAAACCTTGAAGTTCAAAGATAGAACTTGGAAGAGAAATTCTTTAGTCTGTGGGTTCCTTGCTATGAGGCTGGATGACAACTCTTAAGATTTAAAGCTCCCCATTCTGTGGAAATCAAAATACTTGTTTTGGCAAGGCTACTCAAAAATTTGGTCATGGTGATTATAAATCTAAGAGACTGGTTCCTTGGGAAGTCCCTGTTTTAGGACTGCTCCTAGAGTAAGTATAACTTGTCAGAAAGCTTTCATGCGCTTTAGGAATCTTCAGGCTTATTTGTGTTCCTCAGTGCTACATGATATAAGCCCAGTCATTTTTGCAGTCTAATGTTATGAAACAATTTCAGTGTTATCACACAGATTATTTTTCTTTGCCTTTCCTTAAAATCCCAACTCAACAGATAATATAGATATAAATGCTAAATATATAAATATTATTCCCAGAAGGTGGAGAGATCAGGGATGAGATGTTACAGGCAGGCAGGCTATAATCAAGAAAGAGTAGTTTCACTCCCATGATAATATTGGATTTCATTGCTGGCCTTTGAAAAGTACCGGCTGTTGCATCACTGTTTCTGTATTTTTCCCTAGTTAGGGAATAGAGAAGGAGAGGGAAGTACCCAAATGCAGAAGCTCAGCTAATATTGCAAATAATGCTGAGACTGCGGGAGTGTGGATGATGTCTAAAATCTCAAATGCCTTCAGTGAGAATAATAAACCATGAAAACATTAAAGCTTTTTGTACTGCATAGAGCTTGAGTGTGCAGAAAGAACATGATCTTACTGGGAAAATTACTACTGTGCAAGTAACTTTACTATGAGGATAGAGCTAGCTTCAGAATGAATTATTGTCACAATAGCTCACAGCAAAATAATACCTGATTTTCTTTGTAATATTGGCATTAACAACAATTCTGAGGATTTAATGGTAATGCAGTCATAAATCCTACACAATGATGGAAATTCTACAGAATGATTGCCTGCTGTCAGTGTAATAGCTAATGTCTAATCAGTCACGTAATTTGTTTGAGTCTGTTAGGACTGTCTGAGTCCATTATGTTCATTGTGGTTGTCCATAATCTAATCAGTCTAAAACTTGACTTGAAGATTAGAGTAACTTATTGTACTGTGTACTATAAATACACTCTATTAAATATTTGAAACAAAGTGTTTAAAATGAGATTTATTCAAAATGCCTGCAGTTTTGCTTGTCTGCTATCATACTGCCAGAGATAGGAACTATACAGAATTGGTTTGGGTCATTGTGTAATAGGAAATCTAATCAAAAGATCTTAAGAAGATCTTAAATCAAGGTTTTTGTTCACTGTGCAATGCAATATAACTGTGATCAGTTCATTCTCTTTAGATGAAATATAGCAGGTGACTGATATGATATCTTACCTTTGTTTATTGACCTCTCTTTTCTCTCCCTCTCTCTTTTTTTTTATTATTATTATTTTCATTTGCAGCCTCCATAAACATTGGAGATTTTAATCCAGGCATTTCTCCCTAATTTTATTTTTTGAAAAGATGGTTTTCTTAGCTAATATTTTTCCTCTGGGCTCATCTGGATGCAGCACTAAATAGAAGCCCGCTTTGCTTATTAGTGGGTAATGTTCTGTGCACTTAAACTGCTTTGTTCTAGCTGTAGCCACATGCTAGTATGGGCAAAGTGTGTTTTTTGAAGAGGCTTCCTTTTAGCAGTAAAATAAAATAACAGCAGGTCATCTCAGCCTAGTAATTAAGGTTCTCTCTGTATTCCCACTGTGAAAGAACTGCTGACTATTTGAAGAACATCTTGAAAGTAAAGTTCTCTGCCCTCGTAAATTCTTGGCTAATTTCCCCATTTTCTTCAGTATGCCCTATTTGTCAGTGTATATCCAAGCAACAGTTACAGCTCACTTTCACAGATCAATGTTAATTATAGTTGCAACTAAACCTGATCTAAAAAGAGAGAAACCTCTAGAAATAAGGAAAAAAAAACCACTTGACTGCACCAGTATGAAAAGACAGTTTATGCTGAAGTAGGCTTGAAAGCATGAATCATAAAATAGATATATAGATGAGGAAATAGGTATCAAAAATGTATGAACTGCTTGTATTTGTCCTTGTTAAGATAAATATTAAACACTGGCTTGATACATTCTTTCTGCTAATTTATCTGTTAGTGTTCTTATCACCAGCTGCGTAAACTGCATTTAGCTGAGCCTTGGGTACCCTCCCTACAGCACAGCTTACTGAAAGAAGGGTTTATGTTAAGGCTGGGCTGGACCACAACCAAAGCTATGTGAGTTTTTCAAGGTTTTTTTTTTTTTAACTAAGAATTTGTTGTTATCTCTTCTGCTTGCAGCCTAAACGATCTCCTTTCCTTGCAGTCACATTTCTGGATAAAAGCTCAGATGACATTTCACATCTTTTGTCTTTCACCCTTCCTAACTCAAATTGAACATGAAAGAGGGCAGCAGCTCTTCCAGTTGTGTCTCTGTTCTTCTAAGCAATTGTGTGGAACTTATTTCAGCGACTCCTTTGAGCTTAATACATATCACAAATGAGATGGTGTGTGAAACTGTCATCAATATTTATTTCTGTTCAAGCTGTGTTATGACAGACCCTTGGAATGCCAAAATTTCTCACAATATCTCTCATTTGTAAATGTCTAGAATGGTTCATCAGTGTCTTGCTGAAGTACTAAGATATAAGGAAATTACTCTAACATCCATATATCACTAGCAAAGTTTTATATTTTTCTACTTTATGCAAGCTTTTCCTGTGATTTCAATTTGTTTTACTTTCATCATCTTTTTCCAATTGTTTCACTAGCCATAATTGTCTTGTGTAGAAAGATAGTGATTTTTTTGCATTGTGCTCACTTTTCTTAACTCTTCTGTTTGTATTAAAGAATTGCTTATATTATCAACACTGCTGTCCTCTTATTATACAGTATTGATTTTATTTCACAAAATGAATTAAGTTCAATAATCCTTGTCACTGTTTAAAACTTAGATTCCTCCAAATAAAACTCTTCATTGAACCAGGCAAAGTAGAAAGACAACTCTATTTGTGATAGAATAGATATGTCATAAAAATACTGTCTATAGAGTATGCAAGAAATGAACATAAAACTCCTTTCTATAAGCTGTCTTTTTTTTCTCCTTCAGATTGCTATATTCATGTCTGCTTCCTGTGCAGGAAGAGAATGGCAAACTGATTAAAACTGGCAGTCAAATTCTGTACTACTTAAACAGTTTGATGTGACACTGAGAGCAAACAGTAAGCTTTGCATCACATAAACTAAAAGGTGTAATAATTTCTAAAATATAGATATTTTTCAAGGAGATTTGGAGGTCAGAAAACAAGAAGCCAAAATTCTCAATAATCTTAGTTTTCTTGTTTTAATTATTGAACATTTTTCTGTCCATCCACACATCTGCTGCCACCTGCAGAACTTCAGTTCTGTATACTATGCAATCTATAGTATGCAGAGCATACTTCAGTCTCTATACCATGCAATAGCTCAAACAGAACACATAATGCACAGATTTTATATTGTAGTTTTTATGGTTAGAGGTTTAGGACTTGTCAAATGTGAATAGGCATTTTTTTTGTACTTAACCTATGAAACCTCTGAAGTCTCTCCTTTCAACAAGAGCTTGGAGTTTGAAGATTCACATGTTGGTGAGTCAGTCTGACTCCCTCTTGCAAAGGAGTAAATGACTTTCACTGAAGTTGGAAAGTATTCTTATTAACAAGAAAACAAACAAACAAACAAAAAATACACAAGCACTTACCAAAACAAAACAACCAACATGAAACCTGAATGATCCTCTGACTATCTCTGTTCATCTAGAGATTTAGTACTAAAAAAGTACTATCTTAGAATATATATAACATAGTACTATGAGCACTATGCTAGAGAAATTTTAACACAGTACTATGTTAGAGTGTACCTAACATAGAACTGTAACTTGTATCTTACATGTTAAGATGAATCCTAAAAGAAGTTAAGACTAAAATAAAGTCTGGAATTTACTCTTATTTGGAATGTCTGAAATAAATCGATCATATAAGTTACCATTATACTCAATTGAAATACACTAAAAGAGCTGAGTTATTTTTACTTGTAATTCTTAGGATGATATGAACCTCTTCCTATAGGTTCTTGTTCCTTTTCACTGGTGAGACAATGTGCCCTGTGACAGTAGATACCGCGTATCCATGTCATATCTCTCCCATCCAGGATTTATTAAAAGCATTCGGTGCAGGGTCCTCCTGCATGAAGAGTGGATTTGGCAACAACAGCAATGATCCCAGGACGTGGCAGATGTGCAGGGCTAGAACTACTGGTGCTGGGTTGATTATAAGAATCAACGTTCTGTTTTCTTCAAAATGAATCATTAAAAAAAAAAAGCTTTCTCCTCTTATCAATAACAAAAAAAAATCTGAACAGACTTCAAGGTAGATGAAAATGCTAAGTGATTATAGATCAACAGTATCTTCTAGGATGGCTTCTAAACCTTCAATCTTCAAAAAATATTTTGAGTGAGTGACAGGGTAGAACTGTAAAGTCAAATATGTTTCATGATTGTGTAGCTATCTATAACAACTAATATCTATGCCATATACTTAAGAGATCAAATTTAGAAAAAAATATAAGACCCTTCAGAGGACCTTTTGCTTCTTTTTGGTTTTCATAATTGGATGAATAGGATGAATTTAATTTATATTCATGGATTTTTTCCCATAGGTGTCAGTAAAGTTAACAGCTAAGCAATAGAAAATTTTGGTATGTCTTGCTCTCATTCTTTCTGCTGGTAAGTATTCTGCTTTGAATTAAATACTTTAGGCAAAACAGGTGAGAGAAGGAAACATCCTACAAGAATATAGTACTTGCTTAAGATAACACCTAGTTATTTAAACATAACATAGTATAGTCAAGAGAAGAGGTTGCATCTGCATCTGATGCAGAATATCTATTGTGACTAATACTTTCATGATATTTGTGGAGCAGTATTCAAGTATTCTTGCAAAGCAGAGAAAATCGAATACAGATATTCTGTCTGCTCTATAGGTACTTCTGCATATTAAACTCTCAGATGAAAAGTGAGAAAACCATTCGAGACTTGAGAAACTTTTGTCTCATAAAAACTATTTGGCAAATACTTAGCAAATTCACAAATTTTTGATGACTAAAGTAACTTCTTTTCTATAAAGTTTTTACTGAGCTCCTCTGAGACTAACCTGTTGTTATAAGTTATCTTGTCAGCATTACTGTGCCACTCAAAGAAAACCTGATTGCAGAGAAGCCAGTTATAAATAGATGTAGACATTAACTAGTTTGCTATACAAAGTATGTAGCATGTAGAAAATGTAGAAAACAGTGGTGTTTACTGTAATAAATATTATTTAAGATTATTGGGTTAGATTTATGTGTTTAGATTTTAGTAAACTATTCAAGAAATTTTATTATAGTGTCCTTCTAAAGGATATTTGAAAGCTCTTTTATTACTGTAATAAAGCCTATGTAAAAACAATTCATACAACTAGAAGATAAATAAGATTACCAATTAGGCAAGCATATGATAAAAATATACATAAAGACTTAATTGCTCATTTAAATTTGGAACCAGATAACAATTAACATCTGTGCTAGACTGTCATATTTTTATAATGTTATTCCTTAGCTACAATCATGAATTTATAATATCACTTATAAATAGATAGCATACTTAAACTTGTGTGCAATATGAATGAGAGTCTATAGATTGCTTTCTTAAGCTGAAAATTCATGAACAACCTATTTCAAATTTCTATTGTATTAGAATGGCTTTTGTGTGAATGAGAATAAACTTCCCACAGAAAGCAATTATGAAAATTAGGAACAAGAATATTTTTGAAAATATTAGCTCCTAATAAGTAACTTTTCTGCATCACATCACTGCTCTTTGAAATAAATATATTTTTCAGTTTGACTAAAGAACTCTTTGAATCCTGAGCATATATCTCTGAAAACAGAGGGATAGTGGGCTATTTACAAGGCATGATATATGTGTACCCTAGTTGGCTGCCAAGCAGGTATGTCACAGAAATCCTTGAAAGGATGGTGTTCAGATAGGAAATGCAGGAACTGATTGAGGTTTCCATGGAAATCTTCCTTTAGCATTGGCAGATATCTCAGATTTGATGAATATTTCAGGTGTAAAACACTTCCTCCCAGAGTTTACAAGCACTAAATGCTATGTCTTAGTGTCTCTGGATGAGCTAGTTTCCTACAGAGAATGGTGTCTTTCATGAGGAAAAGGAAACAAATAAAAACCAAAGACAAACTCACAAAGATATTTGCTTAATCTAATGTCTTTTTAAGATGGAAAGTCCTCTCAGTATTTCCTGTGTGTTATGAAATTAACAGTCAAGGAGCTTCATATATTTTCATAAACCAAGGCAAAAATAGGGAAATTTACCTTTATGAATAAACTTTTAACTTTATAACACATTATTGCTCTTATTTACTATATGCCAAATGCAAAAGGTGAGGGAAGAGTACTGAATCATCTCCATATAACTGTTTCAGGTTTTTCACCCTCAAAAAGATGACTGGTGACTAATATTTAGGATGTAAAGTTAACTTTTTTTTTTCTTTTTTTTTCCACAGAGAATATAATGCAGTCTAACACAAATCTTATGGACCAGATCTCATTTTGAACATCTGTGAGTGAATTCATGTATTACCTTGCAGTTCAGGTGAGAGTAACATAATATGCACTGATAGTTAACTGCTTCAACAGTTTTTTCCTTTTCTGGAGATCAGAGCATATAAACGACATGATAAGTAAAAGAATCATGTTATAGTTGATCATTTATCAATGTGATGCTGTTGTGTGCTATAATTATGAAGTCTAAAAAATACAGAGAGGGGAAAAAGGTGGTTCCAGCTATCACCTACACCTGAAAGTTTTAAAGGCAACTTCTCTTTAAAAACAAAAATAGAAAAAAAAAAAATTCCTGCTTTTTAGAATTCTACCAATGCTTTGAGCCAAGAGCCTGTAACCAGCAGCCCTGAAACAGACTGAAGTTTTTTTTTCCTATATTCATCAAGGTGGTTTTCTAAGGATTAAAGAGCAATGAGATCTTGCAAAATACGCTTTGCTTTCATTCCTTATCTCCATAATGTTAAAATGAATGTCATAATAAAATATCCCCCTTTTTGTGCATCATAAATATATAAAATAGTCACAAAATTAAGATTTATAGTTGAATACAGAGATACTAATTCGCAACTGGTGTAAATAATATTTTAAGTTTGGACTCCTTGAATTTCTTCCTACTTTCTCTCTGCTTGACCGTAAGTCTTCTGTGATCATACAAGTTCTGTTTCTGTTTTTTTCTGGCAAAATAAGATTCAGCACATTATGACAATAGTCGTAAATATGCTTGACTATGTATTATAATAGCTTATGTAAGTACGTTTCTGGTTCTCCGTAAGATAATTTTTTATGTCGAAAAAGTAACTTTTATTTGTATTCATTTTTGGTGGCTGTAATTTAATATGATTCACCTTTACATTTATTAGGGACAATTGTTTGAAAGTTTAACTCATTATTGATAATGCAACTTCAGGTTCATAATTCTGGTGAGTGAAATAAAATTTAGATTATTAGTAATAATGGATTACCTAAACTATGCCTCAGTAGATCATCAATCTTAAATCTTAGAGACGAATAACAATCTATATATTTTTCAATAATTACTAGTTAACATAAAATGCCAGAACTCTCAAAGGTTAACTATGTAAATTATTCAATAGTTTGCCTGAGTCAGTATTCAGTTGCACCGCTCATTTGTTGTATATTTCTTGTACTTTTCATTCTTCATAAAGAATTTTAGTAGCTGACAATGTAACTTATTTATAGCAGGCAAAATAGCTTGTCTTCTCTAAGCTCATTTTAGTTCTTAACATCAAAATGACTGCTTCTCTTTTTTTAAAAAAGCAAGTTATTTTGGAACAAATTTATATTGGATGACTCATTTCTGAATTTTATCTTCTGTGAGATGCAGTGCTTGCAAAGAGAATGTGTAATTATACATGCATAATTTTCTTAACCCATTTTCTATTAATTTCCTACCCACACTTCTCCCTTCTACATATGAGCACTGCCATTTTTACACTTTAAGGCATACTAGAATTAGTAAGGATTATATTGTACTTATTTTTTTATTTTGTTAGAGATTGGATGTGGCTTTAATCACTTTAGGATTGTAATTTTGGAATATTTAACAAATGTGCTTAGTAAAGATTTGTTAAACAAGAAAAAATTTTCAAGATAGGAGAGTCCACGAACTCATTGAGCAGCTTCTTCCAAAGCTCCACCATCTTCAAAGTGAGTTTTCCTTTATATTGAGGTAGAGGTCCTTGTGTTTCAGTTTATGTCCATTATCTCTTGTCCTGTCACTGAGCACCACTGAAGAAAGTCTGTCTCTATTTCCTTTACATCTACCCTTTTTTTTGTACAATATGTATTTTTAGATATACATTCATAAAATACCCCTGGAGCTTTCTTTTTTTCTTTTTTTCTAGCTTTCTCTTTTTTTCTAGTCCCAGTTCTCTCAGACTTCTCTCACACTTCCTTCATTCAACAGATGCTTTTGTCCCTTGATCATCCTAGTCTCTCTGAATGGCAGCACAGCTCTCACATGTCCCAATTTTGCATTACCGGCAACCTTGCTGAGAATGCACTCTGTGTTTTCTTCCACATCTTTATGATAAACAGGCTGAATAGAGCTGGACCACCAATATTGACCACTGAAGGACACTGCTAGCTATACGCCTCACATTGACTGAGCTACTGATTAGAGTCCTCTGAGTCCTGCCCTATAGCCATTTTTCAATGCACCTTTTCCTGGGGTTTGTGAAGTGGCATGGGTTATAAAATCAAGTAATTGGACGGCATGATTCAGAAGCAAAATCAAATGAATAAGACTTCTATAATTAGCTTATGTTATACTACAGAAAAAAAGGGAAGAGTTAAAGCATTCAAAGTAGGATTTTTTTTTTGAGATTCTGCATCTTAATTTCCTTGACACCATATATTATAGTTAGCATATTGTCAGACATCAGAAGCTCATGACAATAACAATGTGATGACTAGTTACAGCTCACTACTTATTCTTAAATACATGGCTGGAAGATATCACAAAGTTCACAAACAACAAAGTATAAATTATCTCTTTGCAATGCTTACCACTTAATATAATCAAAAAAATCTCTGTAGAATTAGTTTTACACTGTAGAAGCAGTTTGTGGAAGCAAGTGCAAAGGCTTCATAAATTCTTCACTTATGTTTTATGTTGCAGTCTCTCACTACATACATAGAAGGTCCTCATGATTCAGCGATAGTTTTATTATTTCTGTTCTTTATATGTCAGCCTATCGTGTTTGTGACTATGAAATTCCTTGTGAGATTTCAGAGTCAGTATGCTACAAGGGAACAAAGAGACAGTTTTGCTGTCTATTCTTTGGGGAGACATAGATGTCTTTCTGTTTTCGGTGTAATGCCAAGGTGCTTGTTGTCAATACAAACCTCATCAAGATTTCTAGTCTCCCCAGGTCAGTTGCTAGACTTACGCATTTCTTCAATATCCAGCAGGATGTTTCCTTCTCTAATTTTATGTGTGGATGAATCACCCATTTTCCTGCTGCTTCTTTAGCACCAAGAAAAAAACTATTTTCTCCTATGTGTCTACATAGAAGAAGAATAACATAACCTATTCCGTTACTAAACTGGTAGATTATTTGAATTTATTTTAATATATTGAAAAAGTGACTAAATTTGTCTGTTTATTTGTGATTCAGTACAAACATGCAAAATCACTCTTAAAATTCTCTTTAATATTTTCATATGTATAAAAATTTTAAATGAAATGTTTTTAACAATTGCTGATACAAGTCAATTCTCTAAGAAATTGTTGAAATATTCTGTGCAGTATTATTTTTTAAAATCTTTTATCAGCTATAAATGGACAAAATGAAAAATAACTTCTTAGTTTCTAATATTGTATTGCATGTTCCTGAAATAAAACATAAAATATTCTGTAAAATGAGTTCTATTTTTCCACACATTGTCTTTATTTCTATTTAATTCTATTTTTCCATTAGTTATAGCATATAGTTCATATACTGGACTTGCATGCTTCAATTTTGAGAACAAGGAAGGACAATTGTACATAGAAATGAACAGACTAGTTCATGTGTCAAGCATTCTCACTTAGATGCCCCATTGTACAGGAAGAAGCTGAAGTTATATCTCCATCTTCTCTACCCTTTTCTTTTAAGTATTTTTTTTTCTTTCAAATATTTCTTAGCATTGTTAGTATGTATTTTAATCTTCTAGAGATAGCCTGGTCTTTCTTTTAGTTTAGAAAGGTTAAATATAAGAGTGTTATTTATTGACTATAAGAATGATAGAACGTGATTCTTCTTTGGAGGAGTTATTTTTATTATCTCTCCGGCTCATATTAGCTTAAATGGGCAGTTCAGATGATAGACTTGAAGAAATCCTCTATATCATTCCCTTAACAACTCTAGCTTGAACTAAAGATAAAATTGGTATATGTTTTGGAAAGGCCACTTTAAATCATCCAGTGCAGCTCTTGAAGGCTTAATTCTACACCTCTTTGTCTTTCTCTGCTTATTGACTATTGGTTAAAATTCTGTCTGACACGCATAAAAAAATAAGATCATGAGCAAGGTTTCTGTTATAGCTCTTAGATAATGGGGAGGAATAACACTGAAGATGAGCTTTGATCTCAACCTAAGAAGGAAAATTTTATGTTTTTCAAAATTATCTATGTTCAAAATTATCTATGTTTTTCAAAATTATCTAGGTTCAAAGTTATCTATTATCTATTATCTTATGTTCTAGACCCTTAATCTGTGTTTGAAAGAGATTGTGTTTCAGGCAGTGACAACCCTCTTTATTTCAGCATTTGTACCTGAGTCTGCAGCTAATTACTATTCTGGAATTAAAATAGTTTTCCTTGTTGGCATATTTTAACAGCTTGGGTCTTTTATGATGAAAAAGTATATTGTGTAGGAACCATATGTAATTCTAGATGAGTCATTACTCAGTCAAATGAAGCTCATAACTATATGGGATGCCCATTGGAACATTTCTCTGAGAATCATTTTTCTGGAAATGTATTTTGTCCTCAGTGCTCAGCTAACATGAAATAAGACTTCACTGCATGGAGTGACTGTGGACAGTTTAGAATATGAATCATTTTCAGCAATGATGTAGCTACCATTTTGAAGAATTGCTATGAGTAGCTATAGTTAAATTGTTAATATGGAAATAAAGAATAAGTAGAAATATACAGATCTGCATTTTCCTGAATTAACATGGGAAGAAAAGAAAAATGAATAATCGGTGCTTGGGATCTCCTATCACTTATCTGGACTAGCAGAGTCATGCAGTACATTTTGCAAAGTGATATGCTGCTTCTGAGCCTGAACTGATGATGCTCAGGCATTTCTACGGAGCTGGACAAATATTGTGTATTGAATGTCCACTTTTTTTTTTTTTTTTCCCAATTGAGAAAATGTTTGCATGGAAAAATGCAGTTGTTCTTTTTTTTTTCTTTCTTTTCCTTCCCAAGCAAAGTTCTAAGGAGGACCTCCGCTAGCATTTATATTTAATTTTCAACAAATGCACAATAGAGTACTTTAAAGCTAATGACCAATTTTGCTCTCATTCAGGAAAAGGCTTTCACTGATGTGTATAGGAATGAAAGTGTATCCCAAGCTGGCTTGTTTATATTTTGTACAAGCCATAGAAATAAGTTGTATAAAAAATAATATGATAGTGTCATAGATGTCCATAGGAGTTAGACTTCAACTTCATTGTATTTAACTAGCTTCCAAGAAGCATGTTAAATTCTCTGCATTTCCTGGTTCTTATGCATGCGAATGTTGAATGTGATAGAAAGAATTATCACAACCAAACAGGAAAATGTCACGTATTTGGAGGAAAAAAAGTAGATTCATATTCAACAAAAATGAATTTGGCTGATATGAAGAATTAGTAGGAAAGGGTGAGTGCTCAATCATCCTGTGCTTACACATCTAATGCATAATATGAAGCATAGCCTGCATCTGCAGCTTTCTAGGCTGTTAGAGGGAAGATTATAACATGGAGTTAGTTCAGTAACTGGAACAAGTAAGGCTGTAACCTGAATATGAAATATAAGAGCAAGCAGAATTGCCAGTCCTTCAGTGTTCTCTCCTACTGGAGAAGAATCACCTCCTTATCATCAAAAGGCCAGACTCTTTGTGTTTTCTGTGTACAACATACAAAGGGATGACATCCAAGGCCTGGAATGGCTGGAATATATATATGGTATATATTTAAAGTAAGTGCTCACAGAGCATTGTAAAGGCTTGAAATGAGAAGAAAATGAATTATAATGACTTTAGAGTTTAGAGGAAAGGCAGGAATCAGAATTTTGTGGAATTATTTCATAAGAATGCAAATAACTCAGAAAATGGCAAAAGCCAGAGTTGAGGAAATAGCTGCTCAGAACATTAGCTCTGCTTTTGTTTGGAGCAAGAGAGCAAATACCCTCAAAGAGAATTTCAAGAGGTATTAAACAAACCTCAAAGCATTCAGCCTTAAACAAATAAATAATTACTATAAAAATGAAATAAATTTAGACTTTTAAACTACAGTGCAATGATGATATTTACACAGTTTCTAATGAAATAAGATATTGTACCTTATTTTCTTAATTTGCATATAAGTTCTTAGCATCCTCTATATTAAAAATGTATTTATAAAACAATCAGGCTTACCAAAATCTAGTAACATATTTCTACTCTGTAATTTAATGACTCAAATCTTTCAGCTCTAAAGAATTCCATGATATAAATTTTTCTGATTGTAATATGCAAAGTAATCTGGCCTAACAATCTTGACAATATCTTGTGATATTTCAGCGTAACTGCACTTTTTCTTCTTTAATGCTACCTAGTTGTGTTTTATTCTGCATATATGGTTCTGCAGGGCTGTCAGCAACACTTCAATCCATTCCATTTGTAAAACAGCAAAAATAATTCGTAATAGCTTCATATTGCAGAGTAAAGATTCAGCTCATTTTATCTGATCATTTCTTTTGGTTGCAGGTTCTGCAATTCCCATTACAGTTAGAGGGTTTTTTTCATATCATATCTTTTTGGCATATATTCTGTGATTGCAGGGAATATGTTTAGGCACTTAAATTCTTTCCCCACTGGTTTATGTATTTAAACAAGATAGATTATCAAGCACTTGAAAGGAAAACTGCTTCTGAAGGGCATGAAGGAAAATAGTACACTTCCTTAGACCAGGTAGTTCTAGTTCCACCAAAGCAGATGAATCTCCCCCTTTTGGTGCTTTGAATTTTAACTCTTTCAAATACAGTTAAAATCAGATCAAGATCACTACTGCATTTTCAGTTATCTGTGGGGGTCTAAGAGACTGGTGTATGCACAAAGTCAAAATTTCCTTTTCCTTTTTTTTTCCCTTAAGTTACAATCTGCATGCTATTTCTACTGGTAAAATCAGGTTGTGCTTATGTCATAGAATCATAGAATGTGTAAGGTTGGAAGGGACCTTAGAGGTCATCTAGTCCAACCCCCCTGCACACGCAGG
>JAUBOD010000825.1:2914006-2924685 GCA_032353885.1 Nothura maculosa | reverse complement strand
TTCATGAGGTTTCTCACCGCCCAGTGGTCCAGTCTGTCCAGGTCCCTCTGGATGGCAGCACAGCCCTCAGGGCTATCGGCTAGTCCTCCCAGTTTGGTGTCGTCAGCAAAGTTGCTGAGGGAGCAATGTAATATTTTAGTCTGGAGTATGTTTTTGAAGAGAATTGCCCAGTCATCTTGCATACTGCAATTTGCTTTACACTGAGAAATAGTTGTGATGAGGACAAACAAAATTCTGTTCTCATTAAGCTAATCCAGAAGACGTGTTTCAGGAGTTTGTGTGACCCACTCCAAGACCTAAGGCTGGGCAGTACAGTCAGTGAAAGTAGAGCTCATCTACGCTGTGTTAATTTAGGGAGATTTACTGTGAACTTTGTGTTGTCACCAAATATTTCTGTCTATACATATGTTTCTCTTCTACCACTCTCTACATACTAATGCAGACACAGATTAAACTAGTTCACTTTTTGAAACAAGAAGAGTTCCTCTAAACTAATTCCTGCTACTTCTCAGCTCATATATAGAAATTCTTTGAGAAGTGTAGTTTAGTCGCAGTCAGAATTATATCAATGACAATTCTAGCCACAGTAGGGACAATTAAGACTCCCTGCCAGTAAAAGTTCTCTATCAAAATTTATTAATTATAGTATAATTATTATATGCAAAAACTGAATACAGGCAGAGTGTTAAATTGTAGGTGCAGTGGATGGGAAAGATTCCAAAATATTGTATCCTCTTATGCCAAAATGAAACGCATAATTGCATTTTTAAAAAATATTTCTGAAGTGTTTTTTATTTTAATCAAAACTTTTCTTCAGACAACAGGGAAACTTGTGCTGACTTTTCCTTCCTTCTCTGTTTCTGATTTGCCTTGCAATTTCATGCTTTGTACATCTGATTATTTGTGACTTTGTCTTGTCACTCTTTCGTTGGTTATATTATATGCTTTTCTGAGCAATGTTTCCCCCGATATCTGCACATGAAATGTCTATTATTGTAAAGGTCTGATTTGAGGGAGATTTTATGGCACCAATGCTCTTGTTAAATAATACAGTGTGGAAAAGAGAAAAAAGAATGGACTTGCCTCAAAAAAGCCCCTATTTGTCAAAAGATATGTGAGAGGATGCAAAGTCATGTCTAGAATCATTCTTATTTACACAATGACACATTCACAAGAAAACAGGGAAAATTCAAGTTCCTAATTCAAGCTATGTTATGACAGTCAATGGTAGGGGAAGGGACAGAAGATTTCTGATATAATTTGCTATTAGTTATGTTTTCAGCATTCAATACTTTTTTGTTTTGTTTTGTACAATAGTCACTTTCAGAGATGGGTAACCCAACCTTGGATAAATTAATGGTATGTTTTAGTGCAAACTTAAATTTGCCACCTGGCTGCCTGCTCCTGCTTCCTGCAAACTACAGAAAAAGGAAAGCACTGCAGTTCCATACATGGAAATCTTAACCTAAGGATACCTTCCTGTGGTGGGGGACTGCTACACTTGCGCTGTTTCCATAGGAGATTTTGGCAGCTGCTGCCTTGCTCTGTAAAAGTCACTGTCTGATTCATTTGCTTGGTTCTGTAACAATTGATTGGCATTTGTAGCAAAACCCTTTTATCCCAATCTTTTTCCTCTGGCATGTGATTTGGCCCGGAGAAGAAACGGCCTAGTTTAAGTCTGACCTACTTGTAATTAAATTGACAGCTTGTTCTTTGCATAGGCTTCTTTATTAAAATCAAAGACTGCCCTCAAGCCACTAAGACTTGAACTAACCCCTGAAGCTGTTTTAATATCACTGATGGAATTACAGAGCAATTGCAGATATCTAGTATTTGCAAAGTATTTTGGATGAGGGCAAACTGTAGTCAACTAAAACAGCGAATATGCATATCATAAATATTAATATAGCAGTAATTCTCTATAGAAGAATATTCTCTGTAAGAACATCAATATAAAATATGTTGTAATCTTTCTTTTAAATGCAAAGTTAGAAAATATGCTTAATTAATATGGATTATTTTTCTCATAGTAAGCATGCTTGGAGAGATTTTGGTACTGTTCTCCATCACAAAACTAACTAGTCTTTTTAAACTAATATTCCTTTCAATGTTGCTTCAGAAATATAAAATATGATGATTTTCTTATTTTTAATTATTTACTTGTAGCATTTTTAATGCTACTGAGAGACAAAATGAGATTCCCTCCATCTAGTTTTTTAGTTTCTCCTCTTCTCCACTTTCTATTGTGATAGCTTTTTTTTTTTTGGGGGGGGAGGGGATTCCCCATACCTCACTCCCTGGAGCAAAGTCTGTATAGAAAATTTTAATTGCAAAAGAAAACTGAATGCATTAAAAAATCAGCATATTTTTCATATGTGTCTGAGTTTTCATTGTATAATTTAGAAGATCCTTGAATGCAGATTTATTGTCAGGAAATTTTCTTTAATCAGCTTAGCCCTTTTTATTGGTTTTATCCTATAACCAATACAATTGGTATATTGGAAAATTCTCCCGTCAAGCAGACAGAAAAACATTTTCTTAGTGTTTTTTTTCTTAAGATTACTATCTCACATAAAGATGAATGATGAGATGCTCAGGAGCTGAGTCGAGATCTTGCATGTATACTGCGTCACACCTATCAAGGTATTTCTCTGACCTCTTCCCAGTAATATGTTAAGCTCTATAAAAGTATATCATCTACATGATTCATAGTCTTCTCTATTTATGCTATTCTCTTTATGCTCTTCTCTAGAAAGAAAAAGAAAAGAATGTAAGTACTATGATTCTGGAAGTAAGAATTTCCTTTGTAGATGATTCCATATAGTTAGGTGGGAGAAGGAAGGCGATAATAGAGATGCTCTGCGCTCAAAATGGTGAAATTTTTGTGGTCCTTAATTTTCAGGAAGATTAATTAATTAGTCTTTTATTTGGCCAAGAAATTCTTTTTTGCCTGTTGACAAAGCATTCCCGTCCTGAAAAGTCCCATTATGGACAGAGGAGTATAAGGGCAAATAGGTTTTAGCCTGGAGCCCTAATGAGTGTTCTAGGCCAGTTAGACTTAAAGGGCCTTTCTAAGTCTTAATTCCTGCTCTGTCATCTCCTGACAAATTCAGAGTGCATGGTCACATAGGCTTCTCTAGCTGAGACCTGCTGCTTACAAATATGAAAAGGATCATGTAATGCATATTTTGAGTCAGAGTATAAGTGTGTGGTTATTTCTGTTGTTGTAGAAATATCTTGCTGCTAAAATGAATTAAAGAGTAGGAATTTGAAAGCAGATGCAGTGCTAAAAGGAATCAGGAATGTTTTAGCTTCTAACAAATTGTAATTTACATCAGCCTTGATGAGACTATAATAACTACTCTGATACTCCAAAGTTCATTATCCATCCATATCTCAATGGTTCTTTTTCTCATTTGGAAATATTGTGGAAAGGCCATTGAGACTTTCTGAGACTTGTTAGGATTTGCAGACTGCTAACAAATCTTTAGGTTCAAGTTGGAACAAAAGGGGAAGATCATATATTCTCTTCTCTCTCCTCTCCTGTCTCCTCTCCTCTCTCCTTTCCTCTCTCCCTCTCTCTTATCCTCTCTCCTCTCCTCTCCTCTCTTCTCCTCTGCTCTCCTCTCCTCTCCTCTGCTCTTTTCTCTTCCATTTTAACAGCCAGTCATGTACTGATGACAATACTATCAGAAACCAAGGAGAATATTGCAGCTATACCTATGCTATTGAAGGACTAAGCAGTAAATAGATTCAAAAATATTTCAAATATCCTTTTCTTATTTGTTTTTTTTTTCCTTTTTCCTTGCAAATTCCTATTCCAAGTTTTGAGAGTAAGGAAATGGTTGCCTTTTATGTGCCATCTGTTCATGACAAGGGACAGGAAGGATTTGAAAATGCTAAGCTATTCCTGTAAGTGTCAGCCTAATGCTACCTTGGGAAGAATTAATTTGGAGTATCCCTGAAGTTACCTTGATGGACCAATCTTGTAGGAGAGGGAGGTTACATGAATGTGTTGACAGGTCAATGACCTGCTTTGCTGAAATAACAATGATCAGAAAAGCTGTTTTCAGTGATTGCTTTAAGTTTTCTGACTTAAGTTTTAGTATGAAAAGGTAAAGGCTCTGAATTATTCAAGGTCAAATACTGATAAAAATTTGTGATGACCCATGAGCAACTTGATATCTGATTTCTTTCTCTTCCATCAACAGCTGTCTCACATTAGTAAATTCCACAGATTTTCTGAATTTATTGTAGAGCTGCACATGAAACACAGAACCAGTCAGAGACTGAAGTTTGCTGTGCTGAAGTGTGCTGTCCTTTTACACTATTTCCAAAACTAGTATATTAACCTTGAAAGAAAAGTAGTTAATTTTCTCTCCTTTTTTAAAAAAAAAATTAAATTAATTTTTTTATTGGGGGTGGAGGGAGAAAGGCAGCTTCCCATTGTCTATTTTCTTTTTTTTTTTTGGTCTTGTCTCATTGGTCTTTTTTATATACCACTGCTTCTCGCTCCAGGACAACTGCCATCTCTTTTCATCATCCTCCTTAAGCAGGATCAGAATCCTTGAACATCCTCCTTGAGCAAGGAAGCCTACAGCCTTGCATTCAGATTGGCTTCATGAATATCGAAGAATGTGCTTCTTTCTCCTAGTTCTCTCTCCCTCCTGCCCCTTTTTATTCTTTACCTTTTCAGTGAAATGTGTCTGAGAGATCCCTGCCTGACCTCAGCCTTTCTCTTCCAGAGATTCCTTGTGTCAAAATTGTTAACTTTCAGATCAATTTGCTGAAAAGCTTTCATTCAGGATTTTTTTTAAGCTATATTTGAAAGGAGGTGATGACAGTGGTATTGCCCTATGTTTTATTTACAAGCTCTGCCTTTGTAGGAGATAAGAAATAAAACTGAGAGGATCAAAGTCTTCATCATCTGCCTGCAAACCTGTGAGTTCTGAATGTGTTTTTTTTTTTTTTCTCAACTTCACCTCTTGGATTACAATTCCAAGAATTATGTTAGTTTCAAATACACTGCAGTTTTTGAAGCAAGTTCTGCTGCTACTTAAGAATACTGATATTTTATGATGTAAGAGAACATTGCCAGTGCAGCCTAATTTAACAAATATTGTTTAAAAATTTTCTTCATGATTCACTTATTCATTAGCAAAACCCTGTATTTTTTATGCTTTAGTTGAAGTCCATCAGGAATGTGGTAATGGTATTCAGCATGAAATCTAAGCTGAAGACCTTGAGCAAGATTCCAGGATAATTCTCCTCAAGGTTTTACAAAAGCAACCAAACAAAAAGAACAGAAACTATGTGGGAAATAGTTCTTTGTTGTGCTTTATGCCTATATGACAAATTTATGTCATTGTGACGTTGCATGACTCTGTGTGACAGAGTATATTAAGATTTTTTTTTCTCCTCTCAGCATTTCCTAAGCTGTTGTCATCTACATGTCATAGATGTCACACAGAGGAGAGAAAGATAGAGTTAATGCTTAGTCAAGGGTTAGAAGAGGGGGAATTTTTTTAAGAAGTTGTCTGATACATATCATGCCTATAAAATACAGGTTTTGCAAGATGGATGATAGAAAAGTTCATGCTTTCCTTTTTTTCTTTCTTTTTTTTTTTTTTTTTCTTGGATTTTACCCTTAAAATGTAACTAACCAATTCCAAATGAGGACTGCAAAGACATTTATGAGTGAAAGCCAAGAGGTGTGTTATTAGCACTATAGTCTTCATCTAATGTATGGAAATATGAGAATCAAAACAGATTATATTATGTCAGTACTGAAAACTCAGAGAAAGTTGTACCAGTAAGATGCCTCAAGCCCACATGTAGGCTGAAATAAATTAAGTTTCAAGTACCATTCTTTCTTCTAGGTAGAAAACAACTACTGCTAAGCCTTTACTGCTGAACTGTTAGAGCTGGTTTTACCTCTTCACACTGATTCAGGTTCAAAAGAAGATTGTGCTGCAGGGTTCAATTAGAGAACGTCTGTGAGTCTCTAATTAATTATTTCTATTATAATTATACACCTTTTGAAAGAAGGCCCTTGCATTCATAGTCCTTGCAACCCATAGACAATGTACATCTTGCTAACTGATAAATGATTCCCAGATTCTATTTACTAAGGAACACTGTCGATGTTATCATCATCATCATCATCATTAACATCTTTTATTAAGACTTTGTATTTCCATAACAGATATAACAAAAGATGCCATAATTCCCACATAACTGAATGAAAGTTTAGCAGTTACTCAAAAGAGTGAAAGGAGTACTTCATATTGGCTGTTTTTGATTTTGATAATCTGTCTACTATATATATAAAAAGGTAATCATAAATACCAGAATAGAGTTTAAACACAGTCCATCTTGATTTGTGGCATCTTTTAGGATTGTCGTGGAATCATAGGAAAATTCTAGCTGGAGAATACTATAGGAGGTCTTCAATCCAACCCATTATTCAAAAGAGCTTCAGCTATCAATCAAACTAGATTTATGCAGGCTTTATCTAGTCAGATGTTGAAAAGGACGGAGGCTGCACAAGGCTGTGAATAATCTATTCCACCATCCAAATGTCCTCAAATTGAAAGTTTTCCCTTATATTCAGTCTGAAACTCAACTTGTGAACTCTCCTCTTACCACTATGCACAACACCGAAGAGCTAGGCTGTGTCTTCTTGATAAACTCTTTGAAGCTAGACCTCCTTTTTCTAGTTCTCTGTACAATACTATGAATGCCTAGAACCATCTTCTTGCCCAGGCATAAACTATATTTCAGGTGTTATCCTTTCCCTATTCTTTTCTGTACATCCGATATTATACATCCAATATTGTACATCCAATACATCCAATATTGCTCCGGAAATAACTGAAACCAGTTCTGCAAATAGTATGACTATGGGTTGACTTTGAAATGGGTTAAAAAAAACTGTTCTATTTAACAAATATATTTGGGTAGAATATATACTTGGTATGTGGAATTAGGCATAAGAATTGTGGAAAAATTTTGTGGAAGAAGATTTTTTCACTAAATATATAATATACTTGAATAACATAATACAATAGTAATATTAAGAAGTTTATTTAAAGATATTGAAGATTTCACGTACTTGACACCCTTAGACTGCTAGTTGACTTGATAGTTTGTTGCTTACCAAGAGTAAATGCCTAAAATTTGCTGAACAGAGACACCAGGAATCCTAGGTTAGGTCTAGTGAGAACCTGTTTCCTTACTAAATTGTGTTTTGTCTAGAGATACATAGATGAAAGAAGTCTATAGATACACATATATGCTCTGTATTTGTATAGTGATGCATTGATGATCATTTTGACCATCTTTTCTGCATTGAACGGTGGATAGATTAAGCAATAAATGGCTTCAATAAATGGCCTTAATCCATTAAGGTTATCCTCTTCATAGCGTTAAACACAATGGCTCTTGAATTACTTTACTGCCTGTGAGAAAAATGAGAATATATTCTTGGGTAGGATAATATCTTCAATTAAGCCATAACAATATTGAGGAGACAAAGCTGCCTTTTTTTTCCCCCCATCTTCATTTCAGTTATGGTTTATTATATGAGCATAGCTTAAAAGCTTGAATAAAGTACAGTAGATATAAAGATACACTTCCAGATGGAGAGAAGCTCATTTCTTTCTTACTGATATTTAATAGATGCTATTTAATCAGAACAGGGAAGAATTACTAGAATAATATGTATAGCAAATGTTTTGTAATACTACTCAATACATAATAATACTAAATTATTTATAAATAATGACATTAACTTAACCAGTGACTGGCACTCAAAGTACATTCTAATACAGATTCTCTAGTATAATTGCCTTTGTAATTATTGATGGTCTCTAGATTAATTACCATTTAGTCATGTCAGACTGTACACATGTCTGTACAGTGGTTCTTCCTTTATTATTTAGTGTGTATTAACTCACAGGTTTGGCAAAAGGCACAGTTTTGCCAGAATTTCTACATTGCAATATGTAATTATATAAAAATTCCTTTGTTTTTGTAAGATTCAATCTTATCAATATTTTACAAAATGTATTTCAATTCTTTATAAACTGCTTTTCTTACTGCATCTGACATGTTTAGTTGTAAGAAGACATTGCATTGTTTTATTACTATAATATATATCTTTATATGTCTTTTCCATTTACATTTTATTTTATTACAAAGGAGGATTTAAAAGCAATGCATTATTTATAATAAATAAACATTTGTTACAAATAATGCCAGACAAAACATTGGTTTTGTAGAAACAAGATTACTTTCTTATTTTCCTATTGATTCTTCAGTTTCAGCCGTTGTCATCTGGCAAACAGTTTAACTTCCACTTCTGAAAGGAAAAATATGACTGAATAATGAAAATGCAATATATTTAATTTGCTAAGAAGAAAATATAAGTATGAGAAGAAAATTCAATAGTGCTAGAAAAGTTTTTTCATAGTGAAGAAGGCATTAGTCAAATGGTTTTGCTGTTAGATATACTTGTATTAGTGTATTTTTTTCAGAGATGTGTAGATAGTTTGAAACCTTCCTGAGATGGCCAAACATTCTTGCACTCCATTCTTGCACTTGCACATAAGAAAAAAAAAAACCTTTTTTTTTTTGGAATAGATTATAAAGCCACTGAAGACAATAAACATAGAGTCAAAAACTGTAGTATTAAATACTATAACTTTGTGGTCCTGCTAACTGTATAAACATCTTTTTACTTATTTATTTTAGTCACTCTTCTTTCTCCCCCTGCTCCAAATTTTGCTAATGCCTGGAACTTAGATGTAATATATTCCAGAGACTTTTTCAGCCTCATAAATTCTCTTTTGAATTAGCCTTTTTCAGATTAGCCATCTTTTAGTGTTTCTGAATGTAGTCTGCTTTTGTTTATGAATGTGTGTTCAGGATGATTGCTCCTCAAGCTATTATGGATACTAAGATTTTAGGTGCATGTAAAAAGGACTTGTGCCTGTGCTGGGAGGACTAATGTTGCTCTGGGGGCTTGACTGGGACAGACACTTTTGTCTCTGTTCCTGCTATGTGTGATTTCTGAAGGCAGACTAGTGCAGGGAGCAGACCTCTGTTCTCTCAAAACTTTCAAGATTCTTTTTTTGGTTGATATTTTTTATTTGGTTGTTTGATTGAATGCTGGTCCACTGTTGTGTAGAAGCTTTTGAATTCCTTCAGTGGGATGGAGCAGTCAATGTCTATTTCTTTTTCTCTTGTGGTTTTTTTTTTCAGATGAGCTGGATGAAAGTTTGAAATAGATGAATGAACCAAGACCAGCTTAAAGTATTTCCAGCTTTTCTTGTAATCTATTGAAATAGCAGTTAGGTTCCTGGTACTCATGTAACGTTGGAACACTTTACCTTTAAAGAAGTAAGAGAAGAAAATTCCTGAAGGAAAATCATTGAATTAAAAACATAACTACCCTACTTTTCCTGCTTAGTATGGAATGACACTTCATATCTTGTATCTTCATTGATTTCTTTTCTTTTTTTTCTTATTTCACATTTTCATTTCAGATTAACTATAGAATTGAAGATATAAATTCATCTGTGTTCCCAAGGACTTTGAAAGCAGATCAAAAAGCTAATCCCGGTTTTCTAATGCAAATTCATGGCCCATGTAAGACATTTGAAAAATTTTGGTCTGTCAGTGCTCTTAAATTCACACACATTCACACACATTCACATACATTTTTTTAAATATGTTTTCCTTCTCTTGAGACCATAAAAATTAGACAGGGAGAATTCAACACCAGAACTCCTGTTTCCTAGCTTTTCCAACTTCTAAGCAAATGTGACTTATTTATTCCTTTGTAATTTAAGTATTTTAAGTACAGTTACCCTGATTCTCATTTGGTATTAGGAATTTCTCCTTCTTCACACTTGTGGAGTTGTATTTACTTAGAGCTGTTATACTTATGTGTGTTTTCTTTTTGACACAGCCACAGTCAAAAGGAGTAATCTAGGAAAGAAACTGGTATGCAGTGAAAAACTGACTTATCTACGGTGACATTTGAATTAAATATTCACCATTTTATACCATCTTCATGTGAAAATAGACAAAAATAGACAAAATATAGAGAAATATTCAATTGACAAAAATGTAGGTGATTTCACAGCCACTCTCTTACTACCTTTGATCAATTAGGTCATTGATTCTAGCTTCTGTATTGAGTAAAATTCAAGTAGGTGAGGTTTATGTATACATAAACATGATCACTTAAAGCTCTAGCTGACATCTGAACATAATTACTTTGTGCTAGTCTGGTGCACAACATATTTAGGGACATTAAGTAGCAAATTAGCTCTACCACAGAATAGAGTTGCTGGTGTTGATAATATTGGTGTGCTTAAAAGAATTAGCATGCTCTCTTAGACTTTAGTCGGATACATTTTTATTCATATGAGAAAATTTTATTACTAGAGTATGGTAATCATCAAGTCTTTTCATGGCAGTAAAAATAGAAAAACAACTAAAGTTTTGCAAGAAAGAAAAACTTTTGTTGAAAATTCTAATAGTGAAGAAATCATTTTTAATCTGGTTCTCTACATAGACAAGACTTACACAATCATGCCTTTCCCTTTCCCTTTCCCTTTCCCTTTCCCTTTCCCTTTCCCTTTCCCTTTCCCTTTCCCTTTCCCTTTCCC
>JAUBOD010000825.1:2895874-2912652 GCA_032353885.1 Nothura maculosa | reverse complement strand
CCCTTTCCCTTTCCCTTTCCCTTTCCCTTTCCCTTTCCCTTTCCCTTTCCCTTTCCCTTTCCCTTCCCCTTCCCCTTTCCCTTCCCCTTTCCCTTCCCCTTTCCCTTTCCCTTTCTCTCTTCAGGTATTTCTTTCCTTACAGTTTCAAATTCATTGCCTAAAGAGAGGCTGTGGAGTCTCCTTCTCTGGAGATTTTCAAAACCCTCTTGGACGCAATTCTGTGTAACCTGTTCTAGATGACCCTGCGTGAGCAGGGAGGTTGGACCAGATGATCTCTAGAGGTCACTTCCAACCTTAAGGATTCTATGATTCTATGATATTGATCGAAATTAGCAAAACAAGAAAGAGATCTCTGGGTATTGCATACCCTCTAATCAGCCCAGTAGAAAAGAGACTAATAAGGCTCAGTAATAGGTGACACAATGACTAATGAGGCTGACACAATTTCGTAACAACAAGAAAAGCCTTGTTTGGCACCTACTTAACAGGCATCTACAAGCAAATGTTTGGATGCAGTGACTACTGCAAATATACGAAGTATCTTCAGCAGAAAATACGAGAACTGTAGAAACAAACTTCAGTTGCAGTTTCTGTTGTATAAAAACTCCTCTCAACACAAAATATTGCATCTATCTATCTATCTATTATCCATCTACATATAAATATTTATCTATCTGCACAGTTTGTGGAACATATCTCTGCAAGGATAGTACTCTTGAAAGTACTTGTGAATTTGAATTTGACTATACTTTTCGGAATGAAATTTTCTCAAGTTGGTCTGTATTGTGTTTTTATTTCATTTTCAATCTTCATTTGTGGTAGTTCTAAGTTTAAACTACTCTGCTCTTACAGTATATCAGGTAACCATTTACTTGGAGCTAACAGCAAATAATTTTTATAAATGCTCTTATGAGATATTGGTTTAGTGCAGAATAGGAGTCTGATTTATCTTGCCCTCATAGCACTTATTGTTTTCTTGGGAGACTGAAACAACATCTTTTGAAAACTAATATAGCAGCTACTGGAATCCTTTTGCTCCTATCATGATATGCTATTTATTCTTAAAAGGGTTTCCTGTTGCTTTGCTTAAAAACAGATGTACAGAAGCTCATTAGATGTAAGAATAGCTATTTTTCATAAAGATCCCTTAGGATTTGAATTTAAAAAAAACCCTGAACTTTGCTTTTAATTCCTTCCAAAAGAATCAGGAGAAGAAATGTAAGGACATGGTTTCATCTGTGCTTGCCAGCAATCTTAAAGGAGGAAGACAGACATTTTGTAGGCCAAGGAAAGATACTATTCAACCTTGTTTTTTTTTTTGTTTCCTTCCATCTGATAAGGAAACCAAATAAAAACAACCCCCGCTACAAATACTGTTATTATAGTAGAGAAGTTAAAAGAAGGCCTAGCGAAGACCATTTACCCCTTCAGGAACTTGCCTATATCCTGCTCCTGTTCATGAGCTATCTAAACATCAGCTTCTCATTTCTTTCATTTCCAACAGTGTTCATAGTGCCACAATTTGCTGCCTACCTCCTTTCAATCCGTTGAAGTTTTTCTGCAGTCTTTTTCCCTCCTGCCCCCACTTTTTATTCTACTTTATTTCTCTTCACAGTTCTGGCTAGAATGGTTTCATGCTTTCTTACATAGTCTTTTATTCTGTCCTTTATCAGTGCTGCAGCATTTCACAATCTGAAGTTTTGTTTATTTGTTTGTTTGTTTGTTCTCTTGATCTAAATCTCATCTCTAAAAGGTTCAAGAATCCTAAATAAATGAAAATTTTAATTGGTCTGTCATTAACTTATTTTTTTGTAACTTCTATTCATTCTTTACTAAAGATCTGTGAATACCATTCCTTATAGAATGGGATTTTTAGTTAGGCCTGTAATAAAAAAGGACTTACAGCAATTCCTGGGTGAATTCAGTTATGATTTGCAGCTCCTAGAAGATTCCAGGAGTCCCTAGGAAAGAATGTCAGTGGGTCTGCTAAAAAAACTGTCCTGTATTCCCTAAAATACTATCTTTATAAGACCTTGTGTTTAGGAACAGTCTTTTTCTGTGCTTAAATCCCTCTCATAGAGACTATATGTACAATTTTAAAAATTTACTCTGCCTTACTATCATAGAATTATCCATGAAGAATAGGATAACTTAACTGGAAAACTGATGTAGAAGACCTTTTTTAAAGAAATCTCTGCAATGATTGTAAGGAGTAAAACAATGAGTTTAATATTGGGGAAAACACTCAACAGAGTTGAATTTCCAGCTGATGTGAATTCAAAGTATATCAAGAAAGATCCTGATACACTAATATACTTGGATATCTATTAGCAACTCCTGGGTGTAACTGTATTACCTCTTGGTGTTTATATCCAGGGTTTTGCAGTCAGAGATGCCCAAGCTCTCAATTTTCAACAAATCCACAGTCAGCTGTGGATACATGATATATTAGGTCTAATACTGGGTTACATTTCTCCTTGACACTGAGCTAAGTATGTGCAATTAATAAGGCATTATGAAAAAAAAGGCAGTACTTTCAACAGAAAAGTTCATAACCATATGCATGGCTCAGCTATATTTGAATGACTTCTCACTACTAAAAAGCATTAGCTTTGGAAAACAAGGAGGGATGGGGCTATATTTTGTTACACAGTGTCACTCCAATGCCAGGCCTCAGAATCGACAGACGATAGAAAAACAATTGATCTCTTCCTCTGCTTTCCATACTTTGCTAAAATCTTGCCTCTTGTATTATAAAAGTCTTGTCCAATTTCTTTCTCTCTTAGGCTCTAATCTTTCTTTGTACCAATCTTTAAGATTAAACTTCAACAATTTTCTGATCCATTCATGTGTGCACTGATTATAATCAGGATGACATTGACTAAATTTCTTCTTTTAAATTCTATCTATTATTAGCAGATTCTAGACTGAGCAGCAGGAGGGTGAAACACAAAAACAAAGTAAAGAACACATTCACTATTTCCATACATTCTTGTTTTTTCTCATATATGAAATGGTTTCTGAAAGTGGAATAAAATGTAGTAATCAAGACTAAAACTCGGGAAACTTATAAGTGTAAGATGAAAAAAAATAAAATGAATCATATGAACTATTTGGTAGTGCTGAGAGATCTGGATGATAAGAATCATGAATGCTTTATAGCAAGACAAGGCTGTACATTTGTAGGTCAGTATGCTGCTAACTTGTGTTATTTATTTTTAGAGAATATCATTAATTTCATCACATTAATATCTTCCTGTGCTTGATTTATTCATATAATGTAAAAAAAAAAATCCCAAATCATCAATTAAGAGGAACTGCCTCTGTTTAAAATATGCAGGGAAATTTCAGCAT
Source organism: Nothura maculosa (assembly GCA_032353885.1). Classification (NCBI taxonomy): domain Eukaryota; kingdom Metazoa; phylum Chordata; class Aves; order Tinamiformes; family Tinamidae; genus Nothura; species Nothura maculosa. The sequence goes on along the minus strand of JAUBOD010000825.1, from coordinate 2,909,298 downwards.
CGGTGTGCATAAAGAACATATCTTAGTTTGGGTGTTTTAGTGCATTCTATTACTTTAAAATAAATACAATAATGCATAAATTCCAGAGTATAAATTGCTGTGGAGACTTTTTTGACTTTCTGAATTTCAAATCAGCTGACAGAAAGGCACAGAGTAGTTACAATTTTTTTATTACTTCTCTAGTGTTATATGTTTTTAAATATTTTAGCTGTCATTTATAACAATATAAAAGAAAAATGTGTATGTGGTTGATTTTTTTTTTCTTGAAATCACTGTTACTTTTCTCCCTGGAGATAGACAAAGTATTTTTTCACTAGGCTTCTTTTAGGGTGACTCCACTAACCTCACAGGTATTAGCTGACAGAAATTTTAGGCCTTGCAGTTGCAAATATGCTTTAAAATCTGCACGTACTTTCCTTAAAGTTTTGTAATGGAGATGCTATTTTTCTTTTCCCTTTTGATATTTACTTTGATGAGAGGAACAGAGTAGCTGCCCTTAATATTTCTTGTAAGACACAAGGTAAAGGGACTAATAAAGCAGCTATGCTCAGACTTTAGGGGCTTGGTCTGTAGGAAGGAAAATGTTCATTTATTTTTGTGTCATTTCTTGGTATTTTTAGGGTAATGAAACTACCTCCATCTTGTATGTCTGACAAGCACAAGATTTAGGAAAGAAAAAATCATTTATTACGATGGATAGTGAAGACATCATCAGATTGACTTAGAGGGAAGTGAGGTTCCTGTCCATAAGGAGAACATGAGTTATTGCTAGATCAAGATCAAAGGGTTAGAATCAATCAACTTAATTAAGTGCTGTTTTTTGAAGGATCTTTTTTTCTTGTCAAATGCCAAAATTTACCCAGGTGCTTTCTAAGGAAGTGGAAAACTAGGCCAAGAAGCTTATGTTCAAAAGCTTAATTTAATAAACTGCCTAATCGTGCATTCTCCACTGAAGACATGCCAAGACTGAAACAGAAGTAACTCTTTTTTTTTTTTAATCCAAAATTCAGTATAAAAGCACATAAGATGCAGGATAGATAACCATGAATTTCGTCATTTCTATTATGCTGAGTCTAGCAAAATGCCTTCCAACTCTTTGGCTCTATCTTGAAATTAACTGTAGTGATAAATTTGAACAAGACAATAAGTGACTTTTCTATGAAGAATAGATTCGACAACTGTTGCCGAATGTTCCTGTTCTCACTGCCATAGCTTGTGTGCTTGTATGTTTGGGCTCTTTATTGCTGTAGTTATAAAGAATAAAGAAGATCTTCAAAGGGAAAAAAAAAGAAGGGAGAAATTGTTAAAAGTACATTGTGAATGTATTTATAAGAGTGACATATTCCTTGTACACTAGAAGAAGAACATACTGGATGCATACCGGTTAAAGCAAGAAAAGTAATACATACTGGGAGGGAAGAAGTCTTAATTCACACTGATGTTTTAAAGACATATTATTGGCAATTTTTTTAATCTTATTACAATCTTTTCTCTGTCCCTCAATTACACTAATATTTTTTGGACCATGTGTGTTTTGTTTGTTTATTTAAATGTGAAATGTTGCTTAGGAAGAGCTGGCTGTTGTACACAGGACACACTACAAGTTGAAATGTTTAAAGGAAAGAATAGAATCAATGAAAATATACTTGTTTCTTATACAGTATCTTTTCACTCCCTTCCCCTGCCCTTGAAGAGTGATGAACATAAAGAAAAGCTCATGTTCCATTAGTTGGGACACTGAAAATTGGGAGCACTGAAATGAAGAGGAAGAGGAGAGAAGCCAAGGAATGAAACAGCTTGACGTTTTCCTGACAGGATCTTTAATGTGTCTCATATAAAATGGTAATGGGCAAACTGTGATCTCTATCACTGTTTTGTGCACCAGTGGATTGTCTTTGTACCCAAGAGTTACTACAGATTAATGCAGGTAGATAGGCTACAGAGATGATTTTCAGTGGCAATTGATTTCATTACTTGAGCCATATAAATTAGTCTCCTAAGAAACACATAGGCATTTTATGTGGTTTCAGTGAGAGGCACTATGGCTGATAGAGAGCACCAGGATATTTGAACAAATTAGTAGAGTTAAGAGGTTACTTTATTCATGTGTGTGTTGTCTGAAGTATTAATTGAATGTGTTCATTGAGGTGAATGTCTAGATTTAAAATCCAACAGTCTTTGAGATTGGTGGGAGTTTAAATAAAGAAAAGGGTTGTTCAGAAGGGCTATTTGCCAAAACAGTCCGAAAACTTGAATAACTTGGTAAATTTTAAGCCTGAGTCTGAATGCTTTTTCTCAGCAGTATGAGATTCATCTTATAATAATATATATTGAAAGAAAACTGGGATGCCAGTTCCTGAACAGGCAATTCAATAATTATCCTCAATGATTTGTAAAGATCAAGGACCTGCAAATCCAGAATCAGCTCTCATATTCTTTGATGACATTTCTATCCTTTCAAAACTTTGTCATCTAATGCTTTTTTTTTTCCTCCAGCAATTAACAGTAACTGCCCTTTGTTGGAAAGGCAAAAAGCAGGTGTTCAGGAAAATCTGAGTAGTATAAAGATGTTTCATGGCTATTTTGATCTATGAATTATGGGAGTTACTTCAGACCACCTGTTACTATAAGACTTCACACTGCAGACAGGCATTTATGTGCACATTAGAACTTCTGCTTTCGCTAACTTGTGACTGATCACAGAAGGCAGCCAAATGATTGTGTTCATGTTCATATGCACTGAAAGTATATAATATGTAACTATTAACCTGACAGCATATTCAAATAAACATACATAAAATATACTAGTGGCCTCTAAACTAACATTGTAAGAACATTATAAGAGATGCTTTTCCATTTGTCCTATTTCTATACATCCTATCACAAGTAATCACTAGGTCTTGTTTGTCTTTAATAAGGCACTTTTACCACTCATGGAAGTGCAGAATTTTTAACAAAACAAGATTAAAATTGAGGCTCATCTAACAAAAAATCAGTTTTAGTTTATAGGAGATAACAAGAGCATTTTTATTCTAGAACAGTCTTTTCTAATGAATTACAATATATCAATAAAAATACTGGTATTTTCCAGCTGCTCACTTTGTCAGAGCTGTAATTATAGGCAAAATGAATGACCCTATGGCAAGGATTTTATGGGACCTTCATCAAGGTACTTAGGTTCTTGAATCTAGAAAGAGGAGAAAGTGAAGCAAGGTTATCAGGAATACAGCGTTCAGGTTAGGAAGTATTTTGCTGGTAGTTGCCAATTCCTAAAGTCACTTACCACATGGCAGAGAGTAGTACACTGGAAGAGCATTTGCTATTGGCATGCAGTCTTTTAACAGATTACACATAACCAGAAACTCGATCTTGTATAATGTTTCTAGGTACACATCAAATAAAGCTGAAATTAGTATCTGTGATTTGAGTGGCAAAGAGAGGAGAATGGTATCAGAGAATACCATGAGAAATGAAAACAGCCTTTTTTCCAATTTACAACAGATTTCTTGGATAATTTTACCAAACATTGAAAACATATTGCAGATGCATATGTTTTATATGGTTTACTTTCATATTGCAAGTAATGGGAAAGCTGAAGGTCTCATTAAACAGACAAACTTTCTTTGTTTTTTCTTTTTTCTCTCAGTAAGGAAATGAAATGAGGTATCTAACAAAAAGCTACTGCTATATTTTAACATTCATAGAGTATCCTTATTTCTCTTCCTTTCTGTCTCTGTCACACACACAAGCATGCACAAAGGCCTTATATGTGTGTGTGTGTGTGTGTGTATATATATATTTATATTTATTTATAAATATATATATATATTTATAAATATATATATATTTATATAACAGGGGCCAGTCTGTCTATGATGGTACAGGGAGATGGAAATTATCAGACACCTTCAGCAGCTGCTGTGTCATGAAAATATTAAACTTTCTAGAAGTAGGAAGCACACTTTTTCAAAATCTGGGGTAAATAGGCTGCACATCACAGTGTGGAGCAGTATTTGGATTCTGAACTGCATACTGAATAGACATGATTTCTCTCCTCTGCAAAAGCAATTTTTTTTTTCTACTATGGTTAGATAAGTTAATAATTTTGTTGAGAGCAATCTTGACCCAAATTATTTCTTTATTTCTATTGTCTGAATGCAATCATAGAATATGTGTGTTAGAAGCAGAGAAAGAATTGAATTATATATCTTTTTTTTTAATTGAGATTTGTCATTATTTGAATGCTCACTGAGTATGCATTTAGTAAAGGAATAACACATTTCAGGACTTCCTTAATCTCAGAAATTAATTCTGAAGACTATTAATACTTATTGACTGAAGAGTTATAATTAAACTAAAAGAAATAAATTGCAGTTAGAATGGTTAGGAAAGCATCACGGAATGTCGATGTAAAATTAGTGCCTTTTTCTTTCTTAGGGATATTTCTTCTTAAATTTTCTTTGGAAAAAGAAAAGTTCTTCAAATTATTGCTCTCTTGCATTTAATTTGAAGTTTTGTGGTGGAAAGAACAAAGCAAATTGAAATATGTGCAATTAAATAGAAAATAATGGTTCTCTTTGGGAGAAAAATAAATGGTATGATTTAACACAGAGAGTGCTTGTAGTATTTAACCTAACAACATTTCTGTTTAATATAATTGTTCCAATATTTCATAGAATCATAACAGTCAGAAGAGACCCTTAAGATCATCATGTCCAAACATGAAAACTACTAAACCTACTAAACCATATCCTTGAGTGCCTAATCTACACATTTCTTGAAAAAGTGAAAAAAAGTCTGTTTGTCTTACTTCATTGCGGAAGAATTATACTAGATTTTTTTTATGCTACTAGGTTGATAAATTGCACACTTGCATATGCTGTGTCCACCTCAACATTCTTTTCTTTTTTTAAATATCTAAAAATATTTTTAATAAAGCTTTTGTCCAAGTCTAATTAAAGCTTCAGGATAACAAACATTTTAATGAATACATTAGCAACTAACCAAATATATTAGAGGTCTTTTGCTGTTGCTATTTCACAACTGTAATCGAGTTTATTCATAGAATTCCTTGAGAATGGGGCAGACTTCTGTTCCAGTTTTAGTATGTTTTTATCCTTTATGGCTTTTCACCAAATGGAATTCTCAACCATTATCTCCAATCAACCACAAAATCACCTGTAGCCTCACTATATTCCCCTCTTTTTCTTTTTTACTTAATTTATTATTTCTGAGAATGTTAGTAACATTTTTATTACAGTAATGAGGAGTTTGAGACTACCTACTGCTCACTTTTGGTCATATGGGAGCATTCAAAGTTTTCAAAGATACCTTTTGTGTTAATCCCTACAAGTTTAATCATTATCTCTCCTTTTAAGTCTCTCAGTACACCCTATGATTTGGATTTTCAAAGAAGTCTGAATGTCACTAGAAGTTCAGCAGTTTAGTTCCTTTAGCATCCTCTAAAAGCCTCAATCTTAATCAGTTTTTGACAGTAGAGAAGCTTGGTTACTGTGAGGAACTTTTACATTTTCCTTCTTTCAGTAACTGTCTATACACTACTGTGTACATCTTTCCAAGAGACACTATTTATTTATTTATTTATTTAGTTATTTATTTATGCTGTGAATTTCACACCTCACTCTATTGAGCTGGCAGGAAAGTGTTTTCAGTTGAATCAATCTAGGCATTTAAATCTGCCTATCTAAGGTAGAAACTGTTGATCTGTGAGTCTTTGGAATTCTGTATCCTCAACAGAATTTACTTTTTTCCTTAACCTCTTTAATAGACTTCCTCTACTAGAAGAAATACGAGAGGTATTTCCTCTACTAAATAAAATCCTACACTTATCCTAGAAACTTTTGATTTAATTTTTTTTTTGACTTCAGATTTGCATCAGACAGGACTGAAAATTGTTGTATAAATGTATTCCTGGTTAATACTAATGAAAACAGAGAACTCAACTCACCTTTGCACTCCATAATGGAGACTGAGCAATGCAAATACTGTAAATATATCCTCAGAAAAGGAACATTTTTGCCTGGGTACAAGCTTTATATAAATTATTTTAAATGCGATTGGACTTAGCCAATTTATAATTTGAAAGTCTGGGCTCCATATATCTCCTTCAAAATCTAAACGATATTTAAAGAGTACCACTTATAATGATTTCTGTTTAAAATGTTTACTCATACTACTAAAATAAACAACTTAAAAACATTCAAGATTATGATTTTGTGTACTGCAGACTTAAGCATCAAGTTAAGTGATCAAATTATGCTCTGGTATTATTTAATAATAAGTAATTATTTTACTTATTTTATATTTTATAACTTTTATAATAAAGTTAAAATAAAACTTTTATTTTATAATAAAGGTTCATCCCTGCTAGCAAAGTTGCTTGCAAGTGAATATGAGCTGCATATATTTTATTAATAGCTTACATAGACAACTAGCAACATATTGCTTATCTAGAAGTGTTTTGTTTAGTGAATTTATGGCTTGTTTGTTGTGTAACTGATAGGCATTGTTTTTACTCCAGTGATGGCGACTGAAACATTTAGAAGAAGGGAGCAACAACAACAACGATTGATGGATATTTTGTAACTTATCACAAGCTGGTATGAACTGGGTTCCTAATTTTCTCTAGACTTCTTGAAATAAGGTACATAGCATGCACACGTTTCTAGGGCTGTGGCTGCATTAGTGCTAATCTGTGTATATGAACCTAGAGCTTCCAAAATGATACACCAATAAGCTCTGTTGAACTTGTCAGAACACCAAGTGGGGAGATCATGAAGTATTAATTGAAGGGATAAGAGATTAAATCGTATCTTATCTGAGGCAAAGTTATAATGGCAAAGAAAGATGGTAAACTAGCAAAAAGCATGACAGCAGAAAGTTAAACGTTCAATCATTTTTAACACATTTGAAGCAGTTTAAATCATTGAAGCAAAATCAGTGCTCTGGGCAGCACAGGGCGTTTTTGATCTCTGAGAGTGACTTAAGGCTGGATTTACTGTATTATTGAACAATACTTTCGGTCACGTTCAGGGACAATATAAACAAGGGAAGACTCTACTTATCCCAAAGAGTTTGAGTTGTGAAGAACAGAACAAACAAGTAAGTAATGCAGCCTACAGAGGAAAAAAAAAACTGTGATAATCAATAAGATACATGTTTAGGTAAATTCACGACTTGATATTCCAAACTTCATAAGTATTTTATTAATATTTTATTTAAGAAGCAGCCTCAATTCACAAGGGGGCTGACTTACATATGGGCTTCAAAATCCCTTATTTTACTAATAATTCACTCTTTGGCATCAACTTGTACTTGCTAAATTTCTAGGGAAAAAATTACCAAAGCACCTATGCTGATTTCTGTGCAAGAGCAACATCTGGGAAACAGACTTAGATTCCCTGTGGATTTTCATCACATAATAGAATACCTACATGCATGTAATTGAAATATTAATCGTCAGTGACTTGATCTACATATTTCCTGACTAGGCAAGATATATATGTGCCTAGTATGTTTTAGAAATTCCCCTTATCCAAGTTAGAAGGTAGGACAGTAGGGCCCACTGTGTAAACTTTGCATAGATTGACTAAATACAGATAATAGGCAATATCGAAAATAATAGCAGAGTCTCTTCTATAACGTCTTTTCACTCATCACTTATTTGTTATCACTCACTGACAAAAGGTCTGTGTCTGGAAGGTCTGATAGGATTAGAGTTTTGAAGACCAAAGATAATTTGTATTGCACACTGTACTGCCCAGGTAAGCTCTTTTGGCATAGAGGACAGTTTTCCATACATGTCTTATAGAATATCTGAAATAGTCTGTTAGATAAGTATTTGATTTATCTCAGTAACATATATTTTTAATGCTTTAAATTCTTGTGCATTCTGTTTTCTGCCAATAACTGATAACTCTTCACTTCTTTTCTGAAACTTTTCAGATCATCTGTCACTTACAGGAATGTGGACCCTGTAACTCTGGTGAACTCTGACATTTGATCCAACAGAATTGACACAGTGAAATTCTGAAGAAAAGATACATTATATGTAGCGAGGAGAGGTATAATGTGGCTTTTGAAGGACAGACCTTCAAAGTCAAAATTCTTTATTTTATTTTGATTGCCTTATGATAAAACAGTTACAAGCATTTTCAGAACTCCTTTTCTAAAATACTTACATGATAATAGCAGAGAGACAGTTTTATAGAGGGGCTAGCCTTCCTTTTTCACCTTATCTTTGCCACTCATTATTTTATAAGTTTTCTTTTTTACCCCTTGTTATTTTTTCTCCCAAAACCTAATAGTTCTTATGATTGCCCTTGATTATTCTCTCTGCTTTCTTGCCTACTATCTTTTTGAGTTAGAGATATGGATGATGCAAGTGGCACTGAAAATTTGAAATAATTTCATACAATCATCTCATGTGGTACAATACCATAGTCTTTTCTATTTACTTTTCTCTCCTTTTTTTTTTTTTTGGTTTTGAATTTATTTTTTTATTGCTCCTGAGTATTAAGTTGACATTTTCATTGAGCTACTTATTATAAGCCTATTCTAAATATTTCATTCCTGAGTGACAAATATAATCTCAGAGCTCATCTCTTTGTGTGTAACATTAAAATTGCTTTTTCTCTTGTGCTTCACTATACATTTACCTGCACTGATTTCATCTGCCATTTCATTATCACTTTATTTCTTATGCAGTTCAGTTGCCCTTCTTGTTATTACCTTGAATAATTGAGTATTACCAGCAAATTTAATCCCTTCACTGTTCCCTCCTCCTCTTTTCAAGATGATTTATGATTGTGTTGAATAGTAGCAGAATAGCAAATACAAAGTAGTATCTTTCTTGATGACAACTGACAACTGAATAATTATTTAAATTATTTAAATTTTTTAAAAAAGATGAAATATTTGAAAACTTTTCCTTTCATGCTATAGCCTCTTCAGACTTTAAAGACCCTTTAAAAATTATTCTGAATGTAAATCCAAGTAGGTCACAGCCTTCCCTTCCCTTCCCTTCCTTTTCCTTCCCTTCACTTCACTTCCCTTTCCATATGGGCTATAGAACCTCATATATTATTCTGTACTTTTACTTGTTTGTTTCTTTATTTTTTTTGTTACACAACTTTTCACTGAGGCTTCATATTAAAATGTTACATTACCTATGTGCTATGTTTGTTTTCAGGGAACTGTCCTAATTCTGTCAATTATGATTTCTGTTTTTCAATATATAGCTATGTTTTGCAAAGCTAATTTTCTTTGAATCAGTTCAATATTGAATATTTTTTTCTTCCAGTCATTTTCTCCTTGATTAATATTATGCTATTTTTACAGTTGATGTTTTCTTTAATATATTTGATTGAAAAGATAAACAGGAGTCTGGTATAGAAAATCATATATTTTACAGATAATCTTCCATTTCTCCTCAATTTCCCCCTTTTTTGTTCTTCAGTATTTTACTAAGTGGCAGTAGCAAAAGGAAAAACAAAAATTAGTGCCTGTGCAGTGTGGGTTTTTTTTGTATATAGAATAAAATATACATTCATTACACCCATTCCCCATAGATAAAGTTTTAAAAATTCATTCAAACGTTAGTTTTTTTTTGTTTTTTTTTAGGCTTTCTAACTTTTGGGGAAGAGAGGAAATAGGAAGGTAGTCTCCACACATGAGTTATGACTTCAGACAGACTAATCAAGTACTATACCTTAAAAAAGGTGAGCATTAGGTAAATCAGAGAGTATATTAATCCAGAACGAGACAAATGTGTATTAGAATTTTGCTTCATATGTCTTTATACTGTTTATTATTTGGAATGTATTTACAAGATGCTCTAGCTTTGACTGTGGCACAGGATAAAGAATTGCTCTTAGCTTCTGCCACTCATTCAAAGTGAAATTATCTAGGTTTAAAACTGCTCCTTTTTATAGCTTACTACTGTATTTTACAGTGTAGCTCATGAGAGTTTCAATATAGAATGAAATTATGGACTGTACCAAAACAAAAGTCTTTATAGACCCCAGTGGCCCAGATGGGCCAAAACATATATTGATGCAAAGTAAATTACAGGAGCTTTTGGTTAAGACTCTGGAAGAAGCCACATTGTGGCCAGAGACTGCAGTCTGACTTAGAGAATACAAGGAATACAGTAGAGTAGGTGGAACAGAGAATGGGTGATATAAAATTTTTTCCTGAAAAATTTTCACATGCTAAGATATAGTGATATATTTTCAAAACCTTAACTGCAAGAAAATCATCTTCTTCCTGTTTGAAGTCCTTTCTTTTCCATTTATTAGCATTTTGATGTTGATGGTATATATGAAATATGGTGGAATTGTTTTTTTTTTTCTGTTAGTATACATTTTGCTTTCCAAGAAACCATGAAATTAATATAGCATAGAGATAGAACCACATTTCTCAAGACTATCAGTGTGGTGTTTTTCATAAGTATGCCCCTTTAATTTGAAAAAAGCACTCCTGATCAGGATCATGATATACAGATCATGATACTGATAAATTTTATTGATAGGGATAAACAGCATAGATAAACTGTTTAGCATTTCAACTATAATTATCCAGTGTCAGACTTGAAGATTATTCTTATAGAATTTTACATGCTGTTTAAACTCAAAGGTTTGATTTTAAAATAAGAGAGTTTTTTTCCCTTAATTAACATTTTGAAAAAAAAGGTGCAATATTTTCATCCTTTATGGAGATGCATATTTTATCTTTACATGACTAGTTTTATTTTTATTAAAGCAAGCTGAATGTAGTGTAGAACACTATATTTTCTATCATATAGAACTGACCAAATACCTTTGCAAAGTACTCTACAGAAGAATAAACATGGAGTTTGGTGGTAACCATAATTGAGATTGAAATATATTTTTAAATGACTTTTAGGACTACTGCATGTACTTTTGAAAGTATTCAAATTGCAGTGGTGGGAAACCTATAGAACTGACTCATTGGTAACACAAACCTAGAATACTCATAACATGAAACTGTACAGTAGAGGACTGCACCTAGCCAGTCAATAAAGACTATGAGGAAGGTGCATCTCACAATATAGACCAGTTAGCACCGATCAGTAAGAAGAAGTTCTCAGAATATAGTAAATGAAAATTTTATAGACTAATTCAAGAGAAAGGATCTTACTGCTTTTTTTTTTTAGCACCTTTTAAGAACTGGATGTTTGTATTTGTTTTTTAAACTCTGTAACTAGTCATTTAAATGTTCTGACATGTTCCCATTATATGACTATATATGAGATACAGGTTTACTGTAGGATCATGGAATCCAAATATTCCACTTGCTTTTGATATTTTCATAATCAAATTAATCAAATTCTAGCTATCTACTTAGTGTTCCTATCTTCCAGTGGGATTTCAGCTCCTCTGTTGCATTCTTGGAAAATTCTGAGAGTTTTCCCTTTCGCCTTCTTGGCCACAAGGGCTCACTGATGCCTCATGGCCAACTTGTCATCCACCATGATGTCCATGCTGCAGAGCTGCTCTCCAGAAGGTCAGTCCCCAGGACTGTACTGATGTCTGGGCTAATTTCACAGAATTTCAGAATCTTGAAGGTTGGAAGGGACCTCTAGAGATCATCTAGTCCAACTTTCCTACTCAAGCTGGCACACAGCAGGCACATTACAGCAGGTGGCACAGGGTGGCATCCAGGCGAGTTTTGAAGACCTCCAGAGAAGGAGACTCCAGAACCCCTCTGGGCAGCCTGTTCCACTGCTCTGTCACCCTCAATGGAAAGAGGTTCCCCCTCACCTGCAGATGGAACCTCCTGTGCTTTTGCTTGCACCCATTACCCCTTGTCCTGTCACTGGCCACCATCGAAAAAAGCTTGGCCCCCTCTTCCCTACAATCCCCCTTCATATATTTATACATGTTAGTATAATCACCTCTCAGCCTTCTTTTCTCCAAGTTGAACAGGCCCAATTCATGCAGTCTCTCCTCATACGAGAGATGTTCCAGTCCCTTAATCATCTTTGAAGCTCTCACCTGGATCCTCTCTAGAAGCTCCATGCCCTTCTTATACTGGGGAGCCCAGAACTGCACACAGTGCTCTAGGTGCGGCCTGACCAGAGCTGAGGAGAGGGGCAGAATCACCTACCTTGACCTGCTGGCAACACTCCTCCTAATGCAGGCCAGGATCTCATTGGCCTTCTTGGCCATGAGGGCACACGGCTGACTCATGGTTAACTTGGTGTCAATGAAGACTCCCAGGTCTCTCTCTGTGGAGCTGCTTTCCAGCAGGTCAACCTCTAATCTGTACCAATGCCTGGGGTTATTCCTCCCCAGGTACAGGACCCTGCACTTGTCCTTGTTGAACCTCATGAGGTTCCTCTTTGCCCAACTCTCCAGCCTGTCCAGGTCCCTCTGGATGACAGTGCAGCCCTCTGGCGTATCAGCTTCTCCTTTAGTATCATCATCAAACTAAAATTTGGATGAAGATTTATAGTGTACAGGATAGCAATTACATATATTTCTGTAAGTTAATGTTTTTTTACAGTTCTGTTTTAAGAAAATAAAGCAGAATGGAGCAATATTAGTAATCTGAGACTTTTTGAAGTTAACAGTAACAGTTCAACTGTCAAGAATCTTTTTTCATAAATTTTAAATTCAGAGTCCCTTTTTTCTGGATATCAAAACACTTGGAAGAAAAGATGTTGCATACTACTTAAGATAAAAAAAAGTGTTGTTGATGATTAGCTTCACAACTGTTCTGCTCATTGAATAATTTTATCTGGTTGAATGCTATTTTTCAAATTATTCAAGAGATAACAGTAACTTTAAGAGATAAGAGTAACTTTTGTTTGATGACTTGACAATTCATTCTAAGCCCATAATCAATCAAGTTTTAAAAATAGGAAATGCACTTTTTTGACATGAGAGGCATTTCACAAACGTCTGACCTGATTTAAAGCTTTGTTATGATTTTTTTTTTTGTGTCACAGAAGTCTTGGAAAGCTACCATTCATGACTTGAAGCGTGGATCATCTTTTATAAGTAACTAGATTAAAAATGAACAGAAAACATAGTGTGCCACGCATGCTTATCAATATTGATGAATAATTTTGAATATTAATTTTAAAAATGCATGTTAGATTTCTTTAAAAATAAATAAATAAATACATTAATTTAGCATCCACAAAAAGGAAAAGAGTAATTCTGAAACTGTTCACCTTAACTGTTAGAGCCTTCAGCACAGCCTGAAGGCAAAAGCAATTACAGATCCCAAAGTTGGAGATCCCAAAGCAGTTGCGTATTTTTGCTTCTAAATGAAACATTGCAGAGAGTGTTTGCAGTTGTTTGCGAACAGGCTAGCTAACCTGATAAGAAGGGCTTTAAACTAGAAAAGAGGAGAGGAGAGGAGAGGAGAGGAGA
>JAUBOD010000825.1:2874406-2895774 GCA_032353885.1 Nothura maculosa | reverse complement strand
AGAAGAGAAGAGAAGAGAAGAGAAGAGAAGAGAAGAGAAGAGAAGAGAAGAGAAGAGAAGAGAAGAGAAGAGAAGAGTAAAAAGAAATGAAAGCAGAGTTATAGAGAATATGCGGGGAAAAAGCAGGGCTCAAGTGGGGATACTTCAAGTACTTTAAAGCAGACAAGGAAATATCTACAAGACAATACTATGGGGAAGCCTCTTAGATCCCTAGAGAGAATTAGCATGCTCAGACACCTCTTTGAAGAGCCTATACATAAATTCATGCATCATGGGGAATAAAACAGGAGGAATTGGAGATTTGTGTGCAGCTTCAGGCCTATAATCTCATTGCACTTTCAGAGATGCGGTAAATTGCTTCACACTCCAAAGGAAGGACAAACCAAGAAGGGGAGGAAAAGGAGTAGCTTTTTCTCTAAGAAAGGAGCTGGAATGTATAGAGCTTGGCCTAAGAGTGGATGATTGGCTGGCAGAGAGCCTATGGGCAAGGATGAAGGGGCAGACTAACATGAGTGACACTGTTGTGACTGTTTTTACAGGTCAACTGATAGGTAGATAAGTAGAAGTAGCTTTCTATAGGTAGCAGGAAGTAGCCTCATATTTGCAGACTCTGGTCTTCATGGGTGAGTTTAAATACTCTGATACCTGCTGAGGGAGCAGCACAGCATGGCACAATCAGTAGGTTCCTGGACAGCACTAATGATAGCTTCCTGAAGGAGGAGCCAGTGAGGAAAGGTGCAGGTGCTCTATTGAACCTCATACAAGCAAAGAAGGGCTAGTTTAAACATATGAAGGTAGGGAGCAAGCCAACTATCCATCCTTGGCAATATTCAAAACAGTTTGGACACAGTCCTTTGCAATGTGTTCTAGGTAAGCCTGTTTGAGCAGAGAAGAGTTCCTTCTCCAGAGCTCCAGAGTTCCAGAGTTCCTTCTGATATCAGTCATATTCTGATTTGTGGATACCAGAATCTTTTTCTGTCACTGAAGAGTATTCTTTTATAGTAACAAGTAATTTTAATGCCACTGTGTCTTGCGAGCTCTTGTATATATGAGATACTTGAACACTAATTTAATCAAGACCAAAATAAGGAGCTCTAGATATGATTATCCATGCATTGACATCTATACAATCCCTTTATCTTTATCATTACTTACTGAATTCTATATAGGAACCATTTGTACTGCGCTGGGTAACATGAAAGCAGAATGTCCTAAAATAAATAAGCTCACATGCTTAGCCCACTTTCCAAGGATACCTCAAGGTAAAGCTGTGTTTTAGGTTTAGCTCATACTATACTCCAATAAAATAAATAAACATAACTTAAATTGCAAGTAAGACATCTCAGCATCCCTAAAAATGTAACAAATAAGCCAACAGCCAAAGCATGGAAATGAAATGTCAATAAGAAGAAAGAAAATATCAAATATTTCCTCAAAAACCATGTTTTCTTTCTAATTTTCCTACTGCAAAATCTGTCAGTTCAATTTGACTTTAAAATTAGTAGTATAATTAAGAAACATTTTGTATAATCAAGGAAGTGATTAGTAATGCCTACTGAAGGTATCAAAAATTCTTTGTTGGTATGTTCTAAGGTTTTTCTTGATATTTTACTCTGAAATAAATGTGTCCCTTAAATTACATTAGATTGTCACACCACAGGAAATATTACCCAACAGCTGGCTTTATAGAAGAGAGTGAATTGTTTTATGCTTGGGTCTAATGCAATTTGTATTTACTTTGCATTTTATCATTGTGACAAGGCAGACATGTGGGATCCTATATTTGAAGATGAACCTAGATGAGAATAGATTGCTGTTTTAAGGCAAAGGAATGACCATGGATTACATTAAGTACATCTAGCAATCTTCTGAATGCCACTAAAACCCACAGCAGAAGGATGAACTTGACATTCTAAAATAAATTTAAAAATATCTATGTCTTATTTAGCATGCTTTGACTTATCTACTTAACTACTGGAGAGAGTCCAGTGCAGGGCTATGAGGATGGTCAGGGGCCTGGAACACCTGTCCTGTGACAAAAGACTGTTCAGTCTGGAGAAGGCTGAGGGGGGACCTGATCAGTGTCTGCAAATACCTCAAGGGAGGGAGTGAGGAGGATGAGACTGGCCTCTTTTCAGTGGTGCTCACCAATATGACAAGAGGAAAACAGCCACAAACTGAAACATCAAAAATTCCTCAGGAACTTAAGCAAAAAATTCTCGACAGTGAGAGTGACCGAGCACTGGAACAGGTTGCTGGGAGAGGTTTTAAAGTCTCCTTCTCTGGAGATTTTGAAAACCTATTTGGACACAATCCTGTGCCACATAGTCTAGGTGCCTGCATGTATGCAGGGGAGTTGGACTATTGGATATATGATCTCTTAAGGTGTCTTCCAACCTTAAGGATTCTATGATTCTATGATTTTCAGGCAGTAGCTCATCACAGTTCTATGTAAGTTGAAAAGTGTTACATATATGGTTTGGGATAAAGACTGCAAAATATCTTTTGTATTAAATAGAAACTGTATGTGTCTTTAATTATAGTAATAAAGTAGTAACTTTTTATTTTTTCTTACCCCCAGCCCAAGCATTTGAGATTTCCTGTTGTTCATATAATTTTGGCAAAAGTTTGAAGTCATGTGTGATTTAGGTCAGGTTTCTTTTCAGATGTAAATGATAATGGATAGTCATGAGACACAGTTGAATTCTCATGCTTTATATGTTTATTCGGTAGGTAAAAAATGGAAAATCATGTGGCAGCTACAGCAAGCTTTACATATAGATCTACATTTTCTTTACCTAGAGCCATTTGCGCCGAGTCAATATTTAACTCACACATAGCCAGTTTTTGATTCTGTTTATATGATAAGCTAACACATCTTTTGAGCCAAATACTTGCACTTATATATATATCTATATGTACCTATAAATAAGGACAAGGGCACTTGGTTTGATCACAATGTTAAGCCTTAAACACATTTGGGAAATACTGTAGATAGATACCACCTTACCAAGAAATATTTTGTTTCCTTCACACATGATACAATCTTATAAAAGCTGCTTTATGGAGAAAGGCGGATGGAAGTTATTAATGTTTCTTGGAAAAATCTACATTCATGACTAATCAGATTAAGAGGAGCTGTGAAGCTGCTTCATCTTCCCTCTGCGTGCTTCAGTACTTTTATTTTTTTTTTTTAGAAAGTGAGAATAATTATTTTCTACCTTGTTCTTCATAAGAGTTTCACAGTATCAAGTATTTGTAATATTGTACCATAACAGATGTTATGATGACAAGGCCCATGAACTAGTATTATTAAGAGTTAGAAGAAAAAAAATCTTTTTTTCAACTCAGGAAAACTAATGTCAGAATCATAGCCCATATTTAGGTTGTATAGAGATACAATCTGCAAGAAATTTTAGAATCTCAGTTTGTTGACCACCCCCTTGAAAAAAACATATTCAAGTTCCCTGTTGGCCTGACATTCTCAATAAGGGGTTGGAGCAGGAGAGTTGGAATGGATCCACTTCAGTAGCTGTAGGTTAGGCAACTAGCAATTCTAGAGGGAGAGTCTAGCTAATAGCCAGACTGGCAAAAGAAGTGCAGGGATATATTATATAGAACTTATTTAGGTTCTAGATAAACTTAATTGTCCAAGCTAATATCACTAATGATCTCTTTAGCAGTCCTTTTACCAGTAATTCTGTAGTGATATCGAATGAATTTATAAACAGAAAATAACAATTTGTGGGATTGACACATATTTGATGGCTAGTCACCACTCTGCTTATGTACATTGCAACAGATTTGTCTGACCAGTGCTGACATATGGAGATGCTGAGGGATGAATCATGGAGGAAGCATATGGTTTAAACATTTATGACATTAAAATTCTCACAGCAGCAGAAGGTGGCCTATGTAGTCCTATAGGAACAAATCACAAATATTCCCAAAGATATTTTTTTTTTAGAGTAAAATAAAACTTGACTCTACTGAATATATTTGCAAGCTAACTACTGATGTTATACAAGTTTTAAAAGGTCATGATAAGACCAGATAAGACTACTCAGAAAAAGACCTTGTGACCTGGTGATTAGGATGCAGAATTAGCTTGTTTATTTTATCACACTCCTAAAAAAACAAGCTGATCAAACTTTCAACTTTCTAAGGTAATTCTATCTGAAGCTGCCAAGGCTATTTTGTACACAACAAGGCTACAAAATTATGTGCATTTCCTGGGCTGTAGCTTTATTACTAACTTCACAAAGCTTATTTTTTTTTTTTAATGTCTCCTAAATATATGTCATTAAAAACATAAAGGTATACAAGAGGCAATCACATGAGAACCATCTGAGGACTCCGGCTTCCACTGCAGATATTGAAAGCTGGTAAGTTAGCACAATGAAAACTCTTATAGTTAAGGCTAGCAGTTTGTCACCCAGTGAGCAGTCTACAAAGTACGCTTGCTCCTGCTGCTGTGGAAGTGGTTGAAGCAAGAAAACAGCACTGATGAACACAGTCAGAACTTACTGGTCCCTCATCTACTCCCCGCATTCCTGTTGCTGTGGGGATGAAATGGCAGGCCCTGTGAGAGTAATTTTTGACTGGCTCTGAACTGAAACTATTTCTGCAGAAAACTAAGCAACTTCTGATATTGCAGCTATTTGGCAATTTTGTATGAAGAATGCATTAGTTCAACAGCCATTTCCTCTCAGCTTTTGCAAAAATCATAGCTGATGAATTATAAATACGAAAATGATTATTACCTTGATATTTTATGAAAGTTCTTTTATGTTGCTTTTTATGCATATATGTTCTCATAGGCTGTATATAGCTCTTGCTGTGTGTATGTGCAGGCATATTTATGTCTCGTAATTCAGTCACATAGCAAGATCCACATTGACAATATATGCTACAAATTTATACATTAATAACAATTATTTTAATTCAACTTCAAATCTTCAGACTTTTTTGGTGTTTTTAGTTACACTCAAGTAATTTATTTAAAGAACTAGTCTGTTATCTGAAAATTTTAGAAGGTATAAACTATTTTAGATTTTTTTTGTTAATTTGTCTGAAGAAAAGAGATTTTTAGAATTCATTGACTTGTTCAATTATTGAACTTGTTCAAATATTGAGTGAGATATGCATTTGATGCTCTAACATCTGTTTTTTGATTTTTTGTTTATTTTTCATATAATTTAAAAAAAATACTCCTCTCCCCAATTGCTCGGCAGAAAGAAACAAATTTTATTGGATGACATAATATATTTTGAGTTGATAGCAATTAATTTCAATATTCACCTGCCTCTGATTTTAGTTTGCCTGCAACTGTTTCTCAGTTTTTAATCCCTTCCCTCAAATCTATTATCCAGCACCATCTCCAAGGCACTAACTCAATCTTGAATTGAAGCACACACAGTGATGACAATTCATCTCTGTTAAACTCACTTCCAAAACCTTTTAGATTTACAATTTTTACTCTTGAACATTTCTTCACCTACATTGGAGCAGTTTCATATATGTGTCTTACACATATAGATAATGATATTTTTAAAATAAAACTAATGTCAAATTACTCTGTGTGAAAACTTCATTCTCTGTCAATATATTCCTTTAAATAATATTTTAATACTTTTTTATATATGTAATTTAGGTACCTGAGGGGTAGAGAAGAGCTCCTTTTATTCAAGAAGAAAGATAGGCAACAAGGTGGTAATGTGTACACATAGGCGTACATACTGTAAATTGTCAGCTCATGATTGTAACTGTTTTGGGAGTATGATGATAGATCAGTAATTTATTTTATGTTAATTTATTCATGTTTGATATCCTGTCCCTGGATAGCTGTTGCAAAGCACAATTTTACCTATATAGATGAGAAATCCATTTGATTTCGTATCGTCTCCCAAGAAGACGAGGAGGGTCTACCTGGGGATATGAGGTGAAGATCCAGGAAAGGAAACTATTCTACATGCAGGGAAGGAATAAGAGAAGACCAGAGGTGGAGACAGAAACATTTTCCTAGCTAGAGTACGCAGTATGGACTCAACCTCCAAGATCTCTGCCTTGTTTTATCTCCTCTCTCAGTATCCAGATCAATGTGCTGGTTCTTCTTACCTACTTTTTCTGCAATAGAACTTCTTGATCCCTTCCAGGACCCCAACAGAGTTCTTCAAAAGTGATCCACTGATATCTTATTTAATCCTTTTTATTTCCCATGATTGCAGTAAAACTGAATTCTTCCTGCACAATACCTGGTATATTGCACTAGGTACACCTTGTGTACTTTCAGTATCTTGAGACAGTTCTCAGTCAACTAATGTAGTATGGAAAAAATGCTATGCTATGCAATTGATATATGTTTCTGTTCTGACGTTTTAAAACATCACTTTAAAGTACTTCACTTTACTTTCAGGTACTTTTACTTTTTGGTACTGTAAAGTAGCTAAAGTTGCTTGGTTTGTTCTGTGCAGTAGCAAATATCTCCTATTTTCATGTACATTTACACATAAATTGACTCCCTACTGGAAGTCACTGAGTTTGTAGTTGAAGCAAATGCCACTCATAAAGTGGAAGCAGACTAAGCAAGATATAATTAGTATTTGCTTGCCTTGAACCCATGCCTAATCATACTAAAACAACATAACCAGTGACAATGTACAAGCTTTTTAAAATATTGTAACACTATTAATATCATTTGTATCTCAGTTAACTACAAATCTATAAATAATAATCCTAACTTCAAACGGGCAATTGGAGACTTGAGGTGCAGGATAATTGTGCAGGAAAGCATGTGACAGCAGAAAACTATGGATATGGAATAGGTATGAAAGTTATCTAGTAAAACTGAAATACTCTCGCAGAGCAGGCAGGAAAAGTACTTGGTGAAACCAAAATAATCCTGCAGAATAAGCAAGAAAGATACCTGGCAAAACCAGGACATGTTCTGAACTTAAAAATAATCTGAACTATATCAAGAATATTTTTTATCACTCTTCCTATTGGGAAGGGAGCAAGTAACACAAATTAACAATGACGACCAAGTTAAAGAGAGGGAAAATCTTCCCTTCTCGAAGACGAGATAAGGGACTAAGACATTAAGGACTGCAGCCAAAGTCAGCTTTATGATATGGTATAATCATGGCTAATTTAGGGTAAACTTGTTAAATCCTACTTGTTTTAATATACATTGTAATACTGACTGGCAATGAGTAAGAACTATTACTATTAACCTACTACTATTACTATTAACATAATATTATCATAACACAAATAATTAATATAAACATTAACATAAGCATTAAGAGTGTTTACTGTTAGTGGATGTCAACTTAGTTAGGCTGTTTTGAAATTTGAAACAGCCTAATTTGACTTTTCTTTTTTTTAAGCAATCACTTATTAAAGATCACAAGGATATATGATTCTTTTAACTAAGATTTATATGTATGTTCAATTGCAATAACTTCTAGACCTCTGTGATTATGGACCACAGTAATAAAATTTGCTAAGGAAGAGGGCTTGTAAGGCTCAGTTTGACATCTTGCTGATGTTAAGCACAGCTTCTTTTAACTGCGAGTGCAGAAAAAGTGAGGTTATGCTTCTGCTTATAAAAGATGTTTGTGTCTTATGATTGTATCATACAGTAATGGATATATTGCAGGAACGGTGCACTTTCTAAATCAGTATGCCTTCAGTCCATGACATGCCATACATATAACAATGTAATAAAAATATTTGTACATTTCAAAAAAAGACATAAATAATAATAAAATAGATAAGATTTAAATATACTTTGTATTTTCTATTTGTCTGTATAAGACAATAGACTAATAAATCTACCAAAAGAAACAAAATAGCAGAAATCTACATAAACATAGTTTTTCTTATAGCTTCTTTTGATAAATCCAGGTCTATTTTTTAATTAGATTCATTCTTTTAAACAGAATGACACTTAAAACTTTATGGTGCACAGAAAACAATAGAAATAGAGAATAATATTTTTTGAGAAATAAGCAACCATTTATAACTAGAATATTCTTCATGAGAAGCATATAACATTCTCACAATCAACTTTCTTTTTGTACTTTAAATCCTTTCACTTTAGAAAAAAAATATGAATATAACTTCCTAGAGTTCTTTTTGGAAAACAGATTCTACTCTTAACAACAGTTTCTATGCTGTCTAATTCACAGAATTTCTTAATACTTCTAAAAAGCTATTATTGATCATTTCCTGTATTCCACCTGTTTTTTTTTACTATAATGCAATGCTATTTTTAACATTACACAATCATTAGAATCAGTACAGAAAAGAATATATATTTGCAATTATCTTGGAAAATGCATCCAACTTCGAAGTATTTTAAGTTTCTTGAGAAAAAAATAGAGTAATGTAAAAATGCCATTACTAATTCTAAACTCTTTAAAAAATAAATGCATTAATATAGTTGACAAGTCCCTTATAAGCAATATTGAGTTCAATATATTTTGGAAGAAGATACTTTAGAAATGTTCTGGAGAAACAGGTCAAAGCTATTATTAAACAGTTTGATTTGAATTGACAGGGAAAATACACATTTAAAAGGGTAACTATGTCCACATTTTTAAGGTTTTCATTCTGAGATTTCAGTAATGTCAACTATATGATTATCTGACTAAATAGAGTCATATTTGAAGTTAAATCGTTTAGGCAGATGTTAACCAAATCTACATAAATATTGATAAGCAACTTGATAATGTAGAAAACTACATAAGCTCTGTAAGATACATAAGCTTTCTAAACCTTGTTACTAATATAAAAATATAAAATATTTTTATAATATTTTTATAATATTTTTATAATATAAAAATATAAAAATATCTAAATATACAAATATCTAATATCTAAAATCCTCTTGCATTTCTTCTCTTAGTTTACTCCTCCAATTAATTGTCAGTGGCATGCCTCTATTCTTGACTACTGCTGCAGATAGGATGCTGGGGTCTATGGATCTTTGTTTTGAATGGGTGGTTTACCATTCTTTGGCATAAATACCACCTGACTTACAAATAATCAGACTTGTCGCCAAATGTCTTCCATGTGTGGCTTCTGGAAAAGAAACACTTCTTGCAGGTTTTTTAAATTAGTTAGGAACATTCACTTGAAAAATTTATACTATTGTTGAACAGATATTTTTAAACTCGTAAAATCATAGTTCATTGGAGAATGCTTTCAAAGAAGAAAAAAATGAAGGTAATAATAAATATGACTGGCAAGGTATCTACTTTAGGAAAATGTGAGTATATTCATAAGAATATAGCCTCTGTCTACTTTCCTACAAATAATAATAAAGCCCCCAGTCAGAATATGAAGCATATGTGATACTGTCAAAATATTATAATATATGACCTTGAATTCCTTGTGAAATCCAAGTCATAATCTAGCTCTCAATCGATAAAAATCATATAGAAGTCCTAAAACTTCCCATAAAATGTTTATTTTAGCATGATGTTCTCACTTCTACTGGGTGAAATATAAGAATTCATTTCTTCCTTCAGAAAGTCAAGTCAACTCTAATTGCAATTCTCTGACACCCTGTTCTGAACTCTTCTGCAATTATATATTAAAATTTATGTTCTCTGAGTGGCATAAATATAAAAATTCACTACCTAACGTAACAATAATAAAATAATAGATATGAATATAAACTAGGAGTGCACTAAACATTGTGAGTTAATTTTCAGTTTAGCAGTAGAAATGCTTCTCTGAATCTTTCTTTAAACATTAGCTCTATGTACAAATTTTTTTAGGACTAGTATGAATAACATTTAGTAGAAATATATGATAGCTTTTTTCATGTGACAATCTATTTTCTTGCATGTTGCCTTGATTTTCATGTTCAAAATGGAAAGAAAAATAGAACCACAAGGACCAATAAACTCAGTAAACTATTAAAGTCATGAAATCTGAGGGAATGTACTCAGTCACCAAGAACTGTATATACAGGTGCTATTCATATGAAGACATGCATGAAGACATATCATCATTAAATGGCGCTTTTGTATGTAAAGAAGCAGACAAACTACCTGGTATTGTAATCTCTTTCTATTGCTTGTGGCTTCAGCGAGCAGCGAAGGTGTCAGAGACACAATTCACAGAGCACCTCTAGACACCTGTCATGTTTGAATTGTTATAACTGGACTGAAAGTGAATGCACAACATTAGGCTTTCTCTTAACTTATTTCAAATTTCAGTAGATGCAATTCAGGGTTTCCTAAGAAAATACAGGAACTAATGAGAGGGTTCCTTATAGTCCTTTGTAATTACCCTTTCTTTTTTATGTCAAAGCAGAAGACTTTAACACATTCATTTCACCACAGAAGGCACTTGGCAGCTCACAATGCATAGTTTTATAATGGACTTTTGTTTTGATTGTGCATCTCCGTAACTTGGAAGTAGTACTAGTGGAATTTGGTTTCTGATTGATTTTATTGTATCATGGTTGACAGACTATTATAATTGAGTTTTGCAAAGCATGTGACATCAGTTTGGTTATTGTAGACTCCTTTGTCTCCTTTGTTCATTCCTGTATTCAATGTCTAGCTGATTATTCTTTCCCTGTGCAATTTTTGAGGAAATTCCATGAATACTATGAAATATTCTCATTCTAAAGTGATGAATGCCAAGCTTTAAACATTTCAGCCTGGTATAGCTAAAGGTGAATGAAAAGTGCCTTATTAAAACTTTTTAATACCACATTTTACTTGTTCACTCAAAGAATATATATACTAAAATTCCTCATCAATTAAATGCATAATACTTTACTACTGCTTGGTAGAACAAATATGCTGTTATATATAGGTACAGCTACAAGTCAAGGTTACAACTAGAGATCAGTAATAAAGAGCTAATTTCTTTCATCTTTGAAAGGTTTAGAATCTAAGAAATATTTCAGAGGAGCAGAGGTCTAGGGATCTTGGCCTTGTTCCAGTCTCCTGGTTGCTCTAAAAAGCAAAGCTTCACTAAGAACTTCCAGCAAGATTTCACCTTCATAAATTCTTCCTTTCTATTCTTTCAGCCATCCCAACATCTACATTTGTTGTCTTCTCTGCAGACATCTGAAATTTCAGTCCCAGATTGTGTCATTATTTATATCTAGGTGCATTCAATCTGGCTTCTTGATGTTTCACTTTGAGGTTGAATCTTCTCCAGTGAAAAGTCTATATCTTCAGGAGTGAAGAATTACTTTATCACCATCTTTACTGAAGTTCCAGATCTGTAATTCTAACCAACACTGTAGGATATAACCTTACTGGACCTCAAGGGAAGCAGTTACAAATATTTTTTTGTCAAAACAAAAATGTCCATTGTCTGAAAGTCCTGTTAGCCTGTGTGAGAATAAATTTTAATATTAATTTGTAGTCCCCCTACTACAGGAAAAGATATATAATGGCCGTGTTAGCAACTTGTCATATTTAGTTGTGTACAGTACTTGAATTATAGTGTCCTCCTCCTCACAAACAAACAAACAAAAAAACCCAGAAACACAGGCCTTGAACTGAATTGCATTGGCTGCAATTTAAAATGAACTGGGGGAAACAGAACTCTGGGAAAGGTTTTGTTGCTGTTGTTGTTGTTGCTGTTGTTGTTGTTTTTGTTTTTAAGTAACTAAGTAAACAGTAATATATTCCTTCATTGAAAAGAAACCATCATCTGTTTGATGTATAATAAGTAACAAAGACACTACTGAGACTGCAGAAGAGGCTTGCGGTCCTACTTCACAAGGAACATGGTGTGATTTGCAGCAGCATCAGGGATGGCAAGAAAGCAAGAGCCTGCAGGCCTGAGAGAGCATCTGAGAGAGTATTTCTATTTTATTTACCCAGTTTATGAGAAGGAGAATCATTGGCTATGCCTACTGGGAGATAGGTAAACTGGGAGCTCATACTCTTTATTGAAGCAGTGATACAGCAAGTGTTACAGAAAAAAAAAAGAGTTTACTTTTGTCATGCAGGGTTCATGAAGAGAAAAAGACCTTCAGCATCCAGCTTCAAAAAAAAATCTTCAAACTCCAGCCATGCAGAGGACTTGTATGGTACATGAAAGTAAAAACTGTCACCTAAGCCTTCCTTACAATGCTCAGAAAGCCACAGACCCTGGTCCTTGGCTGGGCTGTGCAGCATCCACGCTTCCACTGGACTACAGGCTTGCCTTGGGCTTTTTGGCTTGACTGTATGTTTATCCAGGGGAGTATCATTGGACTGGGGCTGACCCTGGTTAGTGTCACTAAACCCGTTCATCCCATTTTCTTTGGGCACTGTGGGACTGCACCCATGTCAATGAGGGCCCTGTCCTGCAAACCCTCTGTTCCCTTTGCACCACAGGGCAGCTGACCCTGATGCTCCCTCAAGCCTCTTTTGTTGAAATATTCGATCTGTGCCTGTATAGTTTTGCTGAGTTGTGCTAAATGCAACTTATTTCTTATTAGGAGGATATTATTTCCTCAATTCTTTCCCTTTCTAGATAACTTCCCTGCCTCAGTTATTTTGCATTGTTTGTAATATTGGTTGAATAATGCTACCTTCCATTGAGTCTGTAAAATGCACTCCAACGAGTAGTTTGCTACAAAAATCGATATATGAAAAGCATGATATCTCCTCTAAGTAAACTTACCAATTGTTCTTCTAGAACAACTTTTGCAACTGCCAAAAACCTTCTGTATCTGGAAGTTAATTTTTTCATTTTTTGTTCTTAGAGTGATTGTTTGTTCGATTGGTTAAATTCTATTACATATTTGGCTTTAGAATTTCATTGAGTTGTTGAGTCTTTTTTTTCCATATGGACAGTATGGTGATAGTAGAGGGCATAATAAATGATTTTCCTATAGCAAGATGTACGTGACTGAGTATGGAAGAGAGGGCGCTATAGCTGCTGTTTATTGCCTGTAGCATTAAGTAGCAGCTAATGCTTTACTTTCTTTGTCCTTTATTGAATAGATGGAATTCATTGATCTGCTTCTCCTCCTAATTCAACACTTTCTCATATTACATTCCCTTTTATTCAGCTTCTTTGTGAAGAGTACAGATTTACTTTATGTTCAGGGATGACTTTTTCATGATCTCTAAGTTTCCTGAGGTCACTAGTCAGGTTCTACCTTTTATTGTATCCTCTTGGATGGGTACATTCCTCAGTTTTTCCTTTGTATCTACTGTCAGGTTTTACTTTGTACTGAAGATAGCTATGGAAACTATCTTCTATTTATTTCAGATGTCAAAATTGTTTGGTGGTAAAAAAAGCTTTCAGGGGTTTACAGGTATAAGTGGCCTTGTTTCTGGAGTATTGTTGTCTTGACAGCTGTGGTAGAATAGTACCTGAACTAAACAAAAAAAAAAGGCTGAAAAGATGGCCACCTCCTGAGAAGAATATTCTGAATAAAGCAAAATCATTTACTAAAATTAAAGACAAGGCTAGAGAGAATGAATTTGCTTCAAGTTTGAAATTTTTACTACTGTTATGAAGAAAATGGCTACATGTAGTGAATGCCACAAAAATAGACTTGGTTTATGTCTACACATAAAGAAATTGAAGTCTTAGGTGACTGAAATAACATATGCAGGTTTCAGGTTTTTTAGTCTGAATACACACATTTTGAATCATATTTTCTTATGCTCTGCATGGTGTCTCATGCATATATTAAAAGACTATCTTTCTCCATGCACTTCTAGCATTTTTAAAATAAAAAACAACATAAAATGCAATTTTTAGGAAGTTCACAATGAAGCTAAAAAGTCAAAAGAATGTTTTATGTGTCTGAATGCAACTTAAATGCTATATAAAAGTCTGATGCAGTTCTCTGCTGAAAAGAATTAACTGAACTGTTTCAAAAAGGGAATGTTTTGCGGTCGAGGAGAAGTATATGAAAATTAAAAAGAACAATATAAACTGTAGGTGTCCATAGTGTATCTTCTCCATACTTTAATTTTACATTAAAAAGATGTTCTTTAGTTGTGAATTGGGTCTTTTTTGTGCATTTCTTATCCCTTTCGCACATTATTTCAGTATGCTTATAATGTTTAAAACTTAAAAATAACTTTAAGACATTACAGTTAGAATTCTGAGAAAACCTACAGAAATATTTGGATTTGGACTGTAAAGGGCTTGCCAAAGGAAATGTGGGACTGCAGTCACCTTGCTCCCAGGACTACTTTGTCTTTAAAGCAATTTCATAGCCAAGATTTAATCCATCCCTTAATTGGTCTTAGAGTTAGAGTTCAGGTTAGAGTTAGGATGCTGAGAAAGAATGCGGGCCTAGGTAGATTGGAGATTTAAAGGGCCTGCCAAATGTAATTAGGGGATACAGCCACCTTGCTTCCAGGACAACTTTGTCTTTAACACTATTTGTGGTTCCAAGTTTAGGGTACCCCTCACATTTTTGGTGGGGTTAGTGTTAACTTTAGCGTTATGGTCCTGATAATGCGAAAAAAAAAACCAAAAAAAAAGTCCTAGATACAAGCTGGCCGCAGACCCACATTTCTTTTTGCATGCCCTTTGCTGTTCCCCTTGCCCTGGTACTGTAGTCTTTCTTTGAATTACAATCCTCACCATAAATATTGGAATAATTAGAGTGTTATTTAGTTTGACTTCATTATGTCCCATAATGACTTCATTATTTAACCCTAAACCCTTAACCTCTCCTGAGATTTACAATTGGGCATTTAGTAGGTGCTTAAAGTACTTGTTTTTACTTACCATTATCTATCTCTCTTGGTAGATATGTATAGGTTGTAATCTGCTGTTAAAGTCAAGCGGTACCTATTCTGATTCATAGTGATCAGTATCTATAGATATCCTTCCCATTTTGGGAATCTTAATCCCATCAGGTTGACCTTAAATTTATCTCATCCAACTATTTTTTCTTAAAATTGCTCACTGTTGGTCACCATGCATGTGTACTGACAACAGAATTCTGTGATCTGAGTTTATAGGAAATCAAATTTCAGTATTAAAACTTCACTATTCACATTTTGAAGTCATGTTGCGAGATTTGGAGCTCTATTAGCGTTTTACTCATAGACGGTGTCCTTAACCTTGTAACTTTTGTCCTTGTCAAGTCTCAAATTTAATGTCCTTATATAATCCTAGCATCTGTGTTTTTCAGTCTTAGAAAAGTATATACAGACATGCTTCAACTGCTCTTCTACTGTTTTTTGTCTTCCTCCTTTTCAGGGCACAAAAGACACATAGTCCTGCCAGTTCTCGATGTTGGCCTCAGGTTTTTTCTTCCTTAATAAGGACTCACCTTTTTGATCATTTAACCCTACAGTGTTTCAGTTGTTTTATCTGTGCTGCATTTCTCACCCATTTCTAACTGAAAAATAGCCATGGGCCATGGGCCATGGACCATTTCAGGGCCCACCTCTTCATCAGTCTTCCCACTATCACTGCCTTTCTTAGATACTTGACTGCAAAGCCATACACGGTCCGCTTTTAAATCATATGGCCTGACATATATGAAAGACAGTCATGAGTCACAGAAGGGAAAATTCACTAGGACTAGTTAGGAATGCGATTTTGATTTCCCATTATCTCTTTAAGTTAAAAACACTTAACCAATTTTTGAGCTTTTTATTAGGTCCACATTGGTTAGACTGAGATTGAAGACTGTCTTCTTAGTTACAGAATACTTTATGTTTCCTGTTTTGTTTTTCATGTTGATTTTTTTTTGTGACTGGAATATAGACAAACCAAACTGAAAGAGGGAAGACAATGACAGATTTTGGTCTGCAGAATAGCTATACAATTCCAATTTTTGTTAACATTTCTGTACTTCTAATATTATTTAAAATGCTCTAGAAAAATGATTGCTTTTTAAATTTAATTTCACAGGCATCTATTTATTCTAGCTAATTAATTTCAGTTTTTTCAATAGCCAAAACATCAGGCTATTTGGCTGGATTAATCCTAGTAAACATGACAGCACACTGTTTACACTTTAATTATCACACATGTGGTTTCTATAGCAACAGAAGGACATGCATTACATCAAAATGTTGCACATTTATTGCAAAGTTAAAGCATATCTAATAAAGATGTAAGCTCCCAAACACCAGACTAAATGAAATCAAAGTTTTAGCAATGGGAGTATAGATTATATTTGTATGGAATGTCACCCTTAAGTGTCTAAAAAGTGTTGAATTTTAATTTTTTATCCCATAAGTATCTTTCTAACTTTAAATCAAAAGGCAGGATTACAGCTTAGAAAATTTTGAAAATTTTCCTGTTGATTTGATGGTAGAGGAATTTCCTATATTCGGCAATTTGTTAGTTAGTTCCTAATTATCTCTTCTATAGTTGGAAGAGATCTCAGTGAAAACCATCTATTGAAAGTCATACTACTGCAGAACTGGTATGATTGTAGAGGATTTGGCATCTAGTTTTAAGCAGTCCTTAGCCAATAAAAAATATACTACTAAAGTAGTTGCATTTAGGGCTATTTCTTTGGGATCAGAGATTCAGTGCCTAAATTACTACTTTGCAGCAGCTTTACATTATTGATTTCTCTAGAGTATTCTGTATTGAGTAGGATATTCTATATATATTCTCTATTGTATTCTATATAATACAGAAAATGAAATTTCAGCAATTCTCTGTTTAGTGATTCTAAGTTCAGAAAAGAAAAAATACAGAGGCCTGATTTGGGCAGGCTATTCCATTCGTGTTAGTTCTTATTTAAAAAAAATTGTATACTCTTTACTCAGCCTACAAAAACTCTCACGCTTTGCAATTTACTTTGCAATTTATTAGCACAATGTCAAATTATGAAAGCAGAAAAAAATAATTGCAGATTGCATAGCTTTCATGGGGAAATCTTAATTGTCTGACCTCTCATGTCCAAGATTGTGTGTTTGTGTACATGTGAACAAAGACAGCAGAGGTTTGCAAAGAAGTATTTCCCCTTTACAACGAGAACTTCAGAAAATCACTGCTGATGAACGGAAAAGAAAATATTAATAAAGTGGTAAAAAGAAATAAAAATAATAAAGAATAATAACTTTACAGACTTAAATACCTTAAAATGCATCCAAAAGTCAATTGGAAATGAAGCTGTAGGCAGTATATAGGATATATTTCTTACTATGCAAAAAGACTAGCCTTTTTCACATTTGGTGAAATCAGTGGCCAAGAACTAAATTCATGTTCAAAAGATAAAAAGCATCTCTTATGTAACAGAAAATAGACATGAAAAAGAACAGTTTCCTTTTTTTGACTACATGGATATATATATTAGAGTGGACTACTGAGATGATAGATACTAATTCAAGAAATTCCTCTGTGAATAAAAGCTTGGCCCTTTCAAATTTGGAACTAACTTAGAAACCAAATCTCATTCAATAGTATTACAAGTATTCCTCTTAAACAAAATACAAATTAAAAAAAAATAATAATTAGAGCTCTAAAGTACCAGATATTTGAATAATGATATTCATACTCCAAAGCATTTGATTTCATAGCTAGCTGCTAGTCTCTTCTCATATCCCTTCTAAATGGTGATTTTGCCCAGCCCTAGCTGGGTTGAGTTTTGGTCACCAACTTCCAGCCCAGATGCAGTTTTGGCTGGGTCTTCTTGTGCTGACATTCTTTTCCCATAGAGTTGTTAAACTATGTGAAAGATCTGAGGGGAAAAGTAGCAAAAATAGGAATTATTTAGAAGGCTGAAATGTCCAGTAAATTATTGTCTTTCCGAGATTCCCCCAAAATTCCCTTCAAAATTCGGAAGTCTCAGTTTTTAAAGATAGAAAGAGGCAGACTGAAAATGTTACACAGTCAATTTTTTCTTGTGACAACAGTTTTAATGGAAATAGTTAAGAGAATTAAACTAAATCTATTCTCTTCATGAACTGAAATTCATAATCAATGTATTCATTTCTAGGGGTGCTGAAGCTTTTAAGTCAACCAGTTTGAATTAAAAAGAGAAGTTTCTTAGGCTTTTGTTTATATGCTTCACACATTCTTTCTGGGACCAATGTGACATGATGGCCACACTATTTTGCACTGGTTAATGGCATGTTATTTTTTAATGTGCTGAGCAGCTTTGCATCATATATAACTGCAAAAAAATCTCTAATTAATACTCTTCCATTTCTACAAATATTTCATTAAAATTCTTTCACTGGGGTTATATTGTTCAATTCGGTTATTACTTGCACTTTAAGATTCCTCTCTGTTTAACCTATGATGGAATCTGTCCTATAACACTTTTCTATTGGCATAAAATGAGAAATTAAAAATTGTATTTACATCCCTCTTGCATAATCAGCTCTCTGGTTCTCATTTTATAAAATTAATATTTTTGATATCATTAATTTCTATTAGATATCAAAGCTACCTTTTCATGAATTGAGCACAGCTTAAATCTTTTTTTTTTTCTTGTTTTGTTGTTGCTTCTAATGAGGTTGATATCTCTAAGATTAAAAGAAAGTTGGAAAAAATAAGCTTTAAAACAGCTTTGATCTCCAAAGGTGAAGCATATTTTTGTGCAAGACTTTTTCCTCTGAGGCATGTTAGTAGTTGAATTGATCTGGAGGGAAAAGAAAAAAGAAAAACAGGAGGATGAGAAAATGAAGAGGAAGGAAATGTGGGAACTTTTAATGGAAATTAGACTTCTGGTAATATTCAGGAGGAATTAACAGCCTTCTCCTACTTTTTGTTTAAAACATGTAAAGAATTTAGGAAAATTCCACTGTTCTAAATTCTCTGAAAAAAGTAGCCGTTTTCCTGCACATTAGAATAAGAATTTGGCACGACAAATATTTTTCTTCTCTTTGATGTAAGAAAATATTCTAAATTGAGTTGTTCTTCAGATTATAAACTAATTAACAATTGAAAGAAATGAAAGAAAGCATATGCTGGATACACATCCAAGCAATTTCCTGTTTTTTTCAGAGACAAGTTAAATTCCTCAAATGTTTGTTTATAGACTAATGACACATAGCAAACTTAACCTAACAATAAGACATATACTTCTAGGTATTATGAACATCCATACTAGGATTAGTTTCTGTCCCAAAGAGTTTACTATGAAAATTCAGAAGAATATCAAAAGATAGAATTAAACAAAAAAATATAAGTGGGAGCCTGACAGAGGCAGTAAATTATCAAGATTAGTATAAGGAACAGCATTTTTCACAACAATCTTTTTAGAAGCCATTACAAACTACTTATTTGTAGTTAAACAAGAAAAAATATGAGAAAGTATTTAAAAGTTGTTGTTATTGTATGAGGTTTTTTTTTGTCACTGCTGCTATTGTTTTGCATTTTATTTTTTTATCTAGGGAACTTCTTGTTCATGAAAGACATCATTTTTTTGCTTGCTTGATGGAGGGTAAATTCTTGGAAATTATTGGAAATACATTTATCACATATTACAGCTTTGCTTTTAAAGTTGATGAAAATTAATTATATAAGAAGTTCAAAAGGAGTTAGATATCTAACTGTTCTTTGCGCCTTTGAAAATATCACCCTCCATAAATGACTTCTTAATGAATTCCAATTTATTTTGTTAGAAATATTGAAATAAAGTTGCATTAGGAGGAAGGGACTGATAGCTTTTTACTTCTTTTCTCTGTTTTAAGAAAAGTTAAAATTGTGTTTAGCTTTCATAGAATTGCCGACTGTTTGATGTGGGAAGGGATTATTCAAGATCACCTGGTTTAAAACCCAATCACCATTGCCTCAAGAACAGTTATTTGCAACAGACAATCCATGCCTGTGTATATATTGCTCTTAAATATGCTCCATGTATGGAGACTCCACAACTTCTCTCAACAAGCTATTCCAGGGCTCAGTCACCCTCTCACAGTTAAGTTTCCTCATATATTCAGATAGAATTGCCTCTGCCTGTTGCATCTCATCTTATCACTGGTGACCACTGAAAAGTCTTTCTCCGTCTTCTTTATGCTCTCCCTTCAGTTACTTATATAGATTGATAAGATCCCCCTGAAGTCTTTTCTCCAATCTAAACAGTCCAGGCTCCTGCAACCTTTCCTCTAAGGAGAGATGCTCCAGTCCATCATCTTAGTAAGTCTTTGCTGAACTTGCTTTTTAGCTTCATTTCTCTCCTGTACTGTGAAGTCCGGAAAGGCACTCAGTACTCCAGGTACAAGTTTAGCATGTCTCAGTAGAAGGGGAGGATCAGCTCCCCTAACCTGCTAATAACACTCTTCTTAATTCACTCTAGGATACCATCTACCTTCTTGGCCACAAGGGTGTGTGGATGGCTCATGGTCAACTTGTTGTCCACCAGGACTCCTAGGTTCTTTTCTGCAGAGCTGCTCTCCAGTTAGTCAATGTCCTGTCTGTTCTGATGCCTGGAGTTATTCAGGTGCAAGACCCTGTCCTTGTTGAACCTCAGGAAGTTCCTTTCTGCCCAACTCTCCAGTAGGTCAAAGAAGTCCCTCTGAATGACAACATAGCCCTCTTTTGTTTCACCCACTCCCCCCAGTTTTGGATCGTCAGTAGATTTGTTACAGGTGCACTTTTCATACAGGTCATTGATGAATAAACTGAACAACACTGGACTTGATATTGTCCCCTTGGTGTCACCACAGGCCTCCAACTAGACTTTTTGCTACTTGACCACAATCCCCTGAGCTCTGCCATTCAGACAGTTCTCAGTCCATCTTGCTCTACCTTCATCCAGCTCACATTACCTGAGTTTGCCTGTGATGGTGTTATGGAAGACAGCATAGAAAGACTTACTGAAGAGAAAGGAGACCACATCCATTTCTTTCTATTCATCTACCCAGTTAGTTATTTCACTGTAGAAGGTTATCATGATTTCCTCTATGTGAATTCTTTCTGACTACTACTGATCACCTTCTTCAGAGAAGGGTATGCTTATAGTGGATAAGTAGAATTCTAATTTTAGTTCTGTAGCAAGTAATGCAATACTTTCATTCTATGACTCAAGATAAATTTATTGGAATTCTCTTTTGCTCATTTTTTTGTTTTTCTCATAACTTGGACTTGGGAAACTAATACAACTTCAATGTGTCTGACAATAAAAGAAGAATCTATACATGGATTCATTTAGACTAGTAATAAATGTTTTTTAGACTTTCTGTCACTGACACTTGCTAGGGCAGAATAGTTCCTGTTCCTTTCGTATGGCACAGTTCATAAAGTTTCACAGTCTTCTTAAATTCAACCAGGACAATGTTCCAGGATGACCCACTCCAATGCTTCTTAATATTGCATTTATTAGAAGAATAATGGCAACAGAAAAAGAATCACAGAATCACAGAATCTACAAGATTGGAAGGGACCTCTAGAGATCATCTGGTCCAACCTTCCCGCTCCAGCAGGCACACCTAGAGCAGGTGGCACAGGGC
>JAUBOD010000825.1:2829089-2855880 GCA_032353885.1 Nothura maculosa | reverse complement strand
GGAGGAGCTGCGTCCTTGGGCGCCAACCATCCTGCAAGTGGCAACTGTGTATCACCCCAGACAAGGTTCTGTAATGCTAAAACTCCTGTTAGGCCCTAGTTTTCCAAACAATTCTTCCACAAAGAGATGATTAATATTCAAGCACCACTTCCTCCAAGTATCCTTATGAATAAGAAGTCAGGTAGGGGCAGGGGTAAGAAGGAGGAGCAGGTGGAGCAGATGGCCTGTCTGGATGAGGAAGGAGCTCTTGACAAAGCTCAAAAAGAACAAGGCAGTATACAGAATGTGGAAAAAAGGACAGGCCTTTGGGAAGAATGTAGGAATGTTGTCAGGGAATGCAGAGATGCAACGAGGAAAGCTAAGGAACAGTTGGAGTTAAATCTAGCAAAGGATATAAAAAGACAACAAGAAGAGCTTCTTCAAATATATCAATGGCAAAAGGAAGGTTAGGGAAAATGTGGGTCTGCTAGTGAACAGAGTGGATGCCCTGGTTGTGAAAGACACAGAAATAGCAGAATTACTGCATGCCTTCCTTTCTTCAGTGTTTATCAAAGGCAGCCCTCTGGAATCCCGGACCCTAGGGACAAGAGAAGAAGCCTGGAGAGAGGAAGACTTTCCCTGGGTAGAGGGTAGAGAATTGGTCAGAGAGCATTTAAATAACTTGATACCAGCAAATTCATTGGCTCTGATGGGATATACCCAAAAGTGCTGTGTGAGTTGGCAAATTTATTGCTAAGCCACTCTCCATCATTTTCAATAGTTCCTGAAGAATGGGGAAGGTGCCTGAGGACTGGAAGAAAGCCAATGTCACGCCAGTCTTCAAAAAGGGCAAGAAGGAGGACCTAGGAAACAACAGGCCAATGAGGCTCACCTCCATCCCTGGAAAAGTGATGGAACTCATTCTGGCTGCTGTCTCCAGACATGTGGAGGAGAAGAAGGTGCTTAGGAGTAGCCAGCATGGATTCACCAGGGGGCAATTATGCTTGACTAACCTGATCGCCTTCTGTGATGGAGTGTTTGGGTAGACGAAGGGAAAGGAGTGGATGTCATTTCAACTTCAGCAAGACTTTTGAAACCTTCCCCCACAGCATCCTCTTGGGCAAGGCCTGGAAGTGTGCATTAGATGAGTGGACAGTGAGGTAGATTGAGAACAGGCTGGATGACAAAGCTCAGAGGATGATGTGGAAGAATTGCTTGAAAATAAGAAACTTGGAGAAAAACTATATCTTAGTAGAAGTTTTGGCATTATAGAAGCTTGCCTGAGTTTGACACTTCCAGAATGATTGGTTTGCTTGGATTCTACCCCTCCACAATTCCTTAGGTAACACTATCTGCCCTCCTTGCAGCTGCAGAGAGGAATAACGGAGGGTGGAGGGGAGTGAAGACATTACAACCAAACTCTGTTGTACTCGCTGTACTGTGCTGCTGATAAACTGTAGCCGCCCAGAGGGAGATATACAATATCTGACGCTGAGCCAACAAGGGGGCTGGCCTCTTTTCAGTGGTAGCCACTGACAGGACTAGAGGAAAATGCCACAAACTGAAGCACCAAAAGTTCCATGGAACTTTTTGGAAAGTTCCAAGATTTTAAAGAAAAAAATCTTGACAGGGTGACAGAGCACTGGAACAAGTTCCTCAGAGAGGTTGTGGAATATCCTCTGGAGATCTTCAAAACCTGCTTGGATGCAATCCAGTGCCACATGGTCTAGATGATCCTGCATGTGCAGGGAGCACAGGGAAGCTGAACTAGTTGATCATCACATGTCCCTTCCAAACTTAATGATTCTATGATTCTATGAAATCGTGTTGTGATGTAGCAAGAGTATGGCTGAAAATTTGAGCAACCTGCCCACCTAGATCATGTAAATATTTGGTCTAGCTTTCATTGAATGGAAGGAATTTAAAGTCTTGCCCATTGTCATTTCAGTACAGTTTGAGTAACATGACTGGTTTCACAAAATCACACAGAATCACAGAATGGTTGAGGTTGGAAAGAGGTTGGACCTCTAGAGATCATCTAGTCCAATCCCCCTGCTCAAGCAGGGATACCTAGAACACATGGCACAGATACAGGGTTAGCTGCTGAGACAAGATCATAGAGAGTGAAAAACTATGTTACACAGAAATATCCATCTTTAACAGTTCCACCTAAGGTAATATGCCTTATGTATTATCTGGTCTTACCTGGTAAAATATTACCTGGATATTTTATTTGTACTGGGAGAGTATTTGGAATCCTGAGTCTCAGATGAAGGCATAGCTGTCAAAAATGTGAAAAAGATGTTCTTTATGCCAAAAAAAAAGAGTAAATTCACAGTATTGTCTCTTAGAATTTAGAACATTTCATTATGATTTTTAAAACAACAGATCATCAACAGAGTAAAACAAAGGATTTCCCGGCACAATATATCAGGTGAGTGCTACCAGGTTGTTTCCATCTTTTAGTGGCATTACTCAGTCTATAACACTCCACTGTTTTACAGAATAGTAATATTTACTAAAAAACATAACCATCACTTGAACTAAAAAATAGTAATACTTGAATAAAGCAAACAAACAACAGCACCTGTTATAAAATAACTCATAGCACACAGTAGTACTAACTGGAACAAAGCAAAGTCTGCTAATACCTTTTTCTTTTTTTGTTTTTCCCTAGTATGCAGGCAGAAATAGTAGATTAGCTAACTTTTAAAGGATACAGCTAAGAAGTCTGTAGATTGTTTCATCAAGAAGCATAGGACTATTCAGATGTGAATTTCATTTTGAATAATTCCTCACTCTAGTACAGAAAGATGGATAATCTAAAAGCACCTCAGTATACAGAAAAGAGAAGAATGATATAAAGACAAAGCCTGGAGAGCAGCTTAACATGCTATCTCTTTGTGCCCTCCAGCTCTGCAAGGATAAAGGAAAATCCTTAAGAAAAGAATGTAACTGATGTTAGGACTAAATGTGAAATTCTTTACTCATGCACACTAGTGTGGAGCTGGTAGTTCATTTTGATGAATTGTCCTTTAGAGATGCCTCAGTCTCTGTGAACTTACAAAAGACCAGGAAAAAGCTCTGAAAGGCACTTTGCAAATGAGAGCAGAAATATTTATGAGGGATAGTTTATACTGAGAAAAAGACTGATTTGATTGAGTGTAGGGCATAAGTAGTCACTGTTACAAAATATTTTCCATAATTTCTTCAAGTCACATTAGTTATAAAAGTCAAGAACAATATGTACTCCCCAGAAGGTGTAATACCCTCAATAGATCTCCTATATAAAAATTATCACATAAAAGCATGATTCAAAATATCACTTATTTTCTATAGAAACTCACCTCTTTATTATTGTTCTCCTACTTCCATTCTCTTCTAGAGAAAATAAATATCTTTTTTTTTAAAAGAAAAAAACCAGTATCAACTCTTAATTATAACTTTGTGCCCTGATAATTTACAGAGATTAGTTTAAAAGGTATCTACTTTGATAAAATTTGGACTGACAGTTTTGTCCAAATGTAAACAATATAAATTTAGATTTTTTTCAACAATTAAAAGCTGAATGATCTCTCTATAAGTGTCATCCACCTTGTACACACATAGACACACCTCTACCCCTTCCCAGGCACTCAGCTGTGGATTTTCTTTTCCTCTGAACATTTTCTAGCATAATCTGTTTCAATAAAACACAAAGCCTTTGTAGAAGAGAATTTTATTTCACTTTAAGGTTTGGGATTAATTTGAGATTATTTATTCAAAATTGTTTATGTCACTGTTTATGGCACTGACATTAGAGAGTAATAGCCTCACAATAATGGAGGAACAAATTACATCGAATAAAGCAAATGGAGTAAGAAAGCTAGTTATTGTTTATAGCTGTTCAGCAAAATACAGAAAAATTACATTCCATAAAACCATACATGATGAACTAAATGCAAGCAGATGAATATTATACAGACTTAAGAAAAATACAAGTTTGATCAAGTTATCAATTATCAGTTTTACATGCACAGATAATCTTTTGCAGAAATTTTGTAGCACTGTTCTTTAAAATAAACCTTCTAAATTCTCATGTGATTGGACGTTTGGTGAAGGCTCTTTTCCTTCCTATTTACACACTTCTTTGGTGTTTTGACAGATCCTATTTGCTTTGGTGTATTTCTAACTGAAATAAAACTGCAGTTTTATAAGTAGTAAAGTAAAACATGTTCAGAGTCAAACCAAAAAAAACCTAAAACAGACTTAAGGAGGCAGGGCAAAATCAAGTTGTTATAATCAAGATGTTTCATTTAGTCAGATTTTATCCAAGAGTGCAGTACTATTTAAAAAAATCCTTTTTTAAAAATTCATTCCTTTCACTGAATTAAATCTTCTCTGTATTAGATCTTGTGGTTTTGGCACTTTTCCTTGTAATATTATTGAATTTTCTCACAATTCTGAGAAAATCAAGGTGTATTTTTAGAAATGTGATGAGTGAACTGGACAAAAATATGAGTGAAAAATAATATTACAATTTTGCATCTATTTCTGTAATAGCCCTATGGTCACTTTTGAACAACCTGATAGATTTTGAGGCTGAATGTAATTAGAGAAATATCTGTACTAATGAATTAATTTGAAAATAGCCTTGGTAGAAGAAAATTTATATTAATATTTTGACTTTAGATGTATGCTTTTGATGAATAAAGGTGTTTAACAGTTTTTAAAAGGCTCTATGTAGACAAGTCACAGAAGAAAAGGTTCGGTGATAATTATGGCAAAAGCTTGCTCACTGCATGACTTTTGTCCTTCAAATGGTATCACTATGAAACAATTCCAGTTTAAAGATTTGTAAGTCATTACACTTGTCTGCATGTTATTAAGTATTACAGTTACAGGAATTTGTGTTTTGAATTTTGATTTATAAAAGGGGATACATTTCAACTATATGTTGCTATAGCCAGAGGCTATATAACTTTGCTTGAATAATAAAGAAGAAAAGTGCTGCTATAGTCAACTACTTCTGACTTTGTACAAGAGCGGCTTTAGCCCCCAGCTTGTGTTACTATTCCCATAGCTCATATGGACTCAAAAATAACCACAGTGAGGTAAGACCCTTAATTCTTCCCTCTGCACTTTTCCACAGAGCAAAGGAGGTGTGAAAAGAAGTGGGGAGAAAAGCTTAACCTACTTCTCAGGATACCTGTGACTTATGTGCTTCCTCTGTATCTGGGGAATAGCAATGAAGAATCATTTCCTTTTCTTGTTACTAAATTTTACTTCAAGACAATGTGCAATTCATGCTATAACCACAGGTGCCATAGTTTGACTGATTGTCCTTAAGGAGAGACTAGAGAGCAGAGCGAAGGAGAGGAAGGAAGCAGGAGAAGAAATGGAAGAGGAGTTTCAAAATAAGAAATATTTTGAAAAATTATTGTACTGTCTCCTTTGGTGTGGAGAATGCCTGAAGGTGAGCTTCTCCCTCCTCATCCTAGAGGAGTCTTTATATCTTATATACTTATATCTTGCTACTGGATTATATTAAATATTAATATTATTATATTAAATAATAATAAATACATAATAATAAATATTATTATTATTATATTTAAAATATTTTTTTTACCTGGTACTTACATTGAGTAAGTATTCAATGAATGCCCATCAACAGCAGTGGGATAGATAAATGTGAGAAAAGTTTATTGAATTTTTGAACAGTAAAACTTGTTAATGTCTAAAACCTCTTTAAAAATGGAGAATGGAGTTAACTCTTGGAATTAACTTTTTGGGAGAAGTTGGAAAATGTGTTTCCAGTCTCTCCTAATTGAATCATGAGAAATGATAGTGGTAATGCTTGAAAAACGTAGACTACTGTGGCTGTCCTTAATGGCATGAAGACCTTACTCCAAAGTGAACAAATTTGTACCGTCATTCATGACTCATCGTTATGAACTGCTGGATCAGAAAATGCAATTAAAGTTTGGAGTTTCTTAGCGTAATAGAATATGCTACTTTTGGACAGTGTTCAGACTTATGCACTTAACAAATTAGTCTTTAGTTAGACTGAAGGAATGTGAGGAACAGTCCCTTACTATGGTCAGAAAAAAAAATAATAACTGTTTACATTTACTTTCTTTTTATCTAATTAAGACTTATGGAATTCAGACTTGTGATGCCCCTGTGATGCCCAACACCAGCCCTAAATTGATGTTGATTAATTTAAAGCTTTTTATAGGAGAAATTCCAAGTATATCTTACAGATATTAACGAAGAAAAATAGTTACAAATGGGAAGTTTTTGATTGTGTGTAGGATACAGCCATTTTAAAATTCACTGCTCCAAAGAATTTTAATGCTTAGCTAGAAGTTTGGGAGTAGCTGAAAACTTCAAGTGTATAAAACAATTCTCTTTTGGAAGAACTTTTCCCCTAAATATTTCAACAGAGTAGCAAAAGTGTAGTTCTTTCTTTTTCGCTTTGTACCCACCCAAATTGTCCTCAAACCAAAATAAAATTAATGAAGGCTGTGGTTGTTGTCAGATATTACCCGAAAATAATTGTCATGACAGGATTTTTTTTCTTTAAAGCAATATCATTTTAGAATTTTATCATTTAAATTTTTGAGAAGACAGCTAAAATATATAGTTATAGAACCTTCATATTTAAATTAAGCACAAGATTCCTCTATTTCCATCCTAGCATAGTTCAAAACTATATCTCTAGGAAGCTCCTAGGTAGCCCAGACTTGTAGTCCACAAATAGCTTTTTTTCTCTCTCCTGTATTCTGATGAAAGTCACAATCTTTTCTTTCTGTTGTCAGAGTGGAGTTATAAATGTGGTTTTATTTTTTCATTAATGAAATATGTTTATGACTTCCAGACATATATCTTGTAATATTCACTTTGGCTTCACTTCCTGAAACACTTCATTCTTCAAAAGATTATAGATGTAAGACAGGGAGGTTGAAGGGGGCAGGGTAAACAACCATATTAAGTGTGACTTTCATAGAGTCATATAGCATCTGTCAGGAATTATG
Source organism: Nothura maculosa (assembly GCA_032353885.1). Classification (NCBI taxonomy): domain Eukaryota; kingdom Metazoa; phylum Chordata; class Aves; order Tinamiformes; family Tinamidae; genus Nothura; species Nothura maculosa. The sequence goes on along the minus strand of JAUBOD010000825.1, from coordinate 2,848,882 downwards.
TGGGAATTTCCTATTCTTCAACTTTTAAGTAATTCAGTGGAGTCTGATAGATACTATTAATTTCTCTTCTGGCTTTCTGAATATTCTGCTTTACCCTTGGAGACAAGAAGATGATCTCTTTTTGCATCGTTCCTGGAAATGCCATTTGTTATTTTTATGTACACATTTATTAATAGACACAGACAGAAATTTGGAAGCAGTTCATATTCTAAAATTTCACCTGTGTTCTTCATTTCAACCTGTCATCCACTGAATTCATCAGTGTCACTTACGTCTTGTAGTCATTTTTATTGAAGTAGTATTTTTATTGGAGCCTCAGGCATTGCCATAGTCAATACAATTGAGATATGCTTAACATATTTTGGAAAGTTGATTGTGGTGCAGTTCAAAAGGTGACTTTACCTTGACTCACCTGAAACTTTTAATAATTTATAGTTTCACAATGAATTGTTGATGTATTCTATTGGATTTGACTCTAATATATTTGATACAAGGTCATTTAGATTTTCAGTTAGTTCTGATTCTAGCTGCACAAACAGAATATAAGTGATTCAGGGCAGCCAAGAACTCAGAGCAACAGCCTCACCTGCAAAACCAGGTCAAATCATGCAAAAGCAACCTCAAAAAATTAGACTAACAATTAAATAGGAATGAGAAACTCTGTTTTTGCTTCTTCTCCCCACTCCCCCATCAAAAAAGAAAAAAGCTCAAAATATGGAATCAGTACTTGAAAGTACTGCTTAAAATATACTGGCTTTTATTACTGAATTCATTCTGCACTTTTTGGCATTAACAGGAAGAGCAGAAGGCCAGCTATAGACTTCAGCAAATTCCAGACACTCTCAACTATGAGTCCACTCTATTATATGCTATATAATAGCATATAATTTGGGCTTAAAATCATAACATTGTGATAATTACATATATGATCACCTTGTGGGAAAACAAAGTAGTGAACAATTTGTACTATTAAAGTATCCTTGTAGCCTGTTTGCTTTAACTTAGAATTGGCTGAACAGGAACAAGCATACGTTTCAGCTGCTTCAATGAATAAAATTGTACTTTTTGAGTCTCTGTGGCCTGGATCGGGAAGATACTTGCCTGCATTATTCTAATCTTAGTGAAATCAGAGAGAAATTCCCCGCAAAAGAGTGAAATGCCCTTCCAAGGCCAGGACTTAACTGCACATGGAATTCTTCCTGCAGGCATATGTATTCTGCCCAGAAGTGAAGGGAAAACAAGATTTTTTTTAAATTTAACATACTACCTTCAAGAGAATTAGAGCTATGGAGTATAGAGGTGTCTAAATAATCTGTTAGTATAACAAATCTCTTGACAATGTGAAGTGTGGTATGGGAGACAGGACTCAGAGATGAAGAGCTCACTGGGGTCATGTTGAGAGGATGGCATAGGGCCAAGGCAGGCTGACTCAAGTCGCTGTTTTATAAAATGGTTGCTGAAAGATATCTCCTGAAAAGAATTATGTCCAGCTCTCATTTTGCAAGAACTCTTGGTTCATACCAAAAGAGATTTGTGGAGTGGACTAATATTTATATATAGTAAATAATCATGGAATCAAGATGTAATGATGAGTTGGACAACTAATTGATTTATAGTATCTTATGTACCCTCTGTGCCTTCAGTTGCTGAAAAGAGCGGAGATTTTCTGCTTTTCTCACTATTCACTTAAGCTACTGCTTAAATATATCAGAGGAAACCATTGTAATAGTAATTTACTCTGCAGAAGTAGGAAGAAGAGGAAGCCTGAAAGAAAACCATGAGTCATTATTAGTCCCTCCAGAGCCATTAGGCTCTGACCTTGTACTACTATAGCCCTGTGCTGTATTTTAAAATACAATAGTTAATACAGTGGTTGATAAAAAACATACAGTCTCTTTTCAGGCTGCAGATGGAAAAAGAACTTAGAAGTACCTTCATGAAAAAAATGTGATGCTTCCTTTTAGGTAGCTAGTACTATACATAGGCCAAAAGAGGTTTTGATATGTTGTCTATTCCTGCTGCTTTCATTAGGTAGGAAAGTGTCTTGCAAAATACATTACAAATACATTCTCTTACATTTCAAAATGTAAGAGAAGAAAAGTTATGAAGTTTTTAATATGAGATATAAGAAAAAAGTTACACTTTAAAATGTGGATGTATTTTCAAGTTCTAAAACCCAGTTCAGCCTCCTAGAAGTACAGCTGATCTCAATTTGTTTGGTTCATGCCCTTCCATTACCTGACGCTCACTTTCTGTAAAGAGAAAACACATAATCTTTACATTTATGTATGAATATGTGAATACTATCATTTCATCATTGCCATAAGACTTCAGACAAAGAATAAAGTTGCATAGAGGACCAAGGACTCATCTGCAGCAAGTCAGAAAAAAGAAACATACCAAAGTAAGAGGGAAAAAAAAAGAGGCAGTCAGACAAGTAGGGGATACGAAAATTGTCAAAATAAAGAACATAAACATAAATGAAGTATGTGGCATATTATCAAAACTATGAGTGCACATGGCTGCTTTTTATTTGTCTGGATTATTGCTGATCACTAGTAGTGTTATTTATACGTTATTTTCAATAGCATTACATCATCTTCTCTGCAAGACTACCTCACATTTTTGACACATATATAAGGTATAGCAATAATATTTTGTTTCTTTGGAACAAAGAGACTCTGCCTCTGGTCTTTTCTCCCGCCCTTTCTATGCAAACACATTCCTAGTGCTTTTCCTGCATAGTAACTATGTGTTAAGATTATATTAAGACCAGTGACTCAACCTCTTTCCTTTTTGCTTCTTTCCAGAAGCCAACTTTTCAAATCAGTGTGTCAGCCTTAGGCTATTTTCAGAATACCTATCACCTTCATATTTGAGCACTTTTATCTGAATACCTCTACAGAGCAATAGATCAGATCCATAGTTGCGAAGAGTATTTTAAAACCCTCCTGTCACAAAAATATCAGCTAAATATGTGGCAAGACTAACTGTTCGAGGAATAAGCGCTGATTTCTACAACTTCAGCATTTCTCTTCATGTGGTTGAAAGGCTATGACAAACGTGAGTTATTTCCATTTTCAACAAACACTAAAATGGAATATTACACAGATGATTACAATGAAGTTTTTTTTTTTCAAAGTTATCAAAAAAAAAATCTGAAAATGCTCCCCCCCTAAAAAAAAAGAAAAACAATACATTGAAGAGAGATTTTTATGGTGCTACTGTAAGCATTGGTTAGGAAGTATTGATATTCTCAATGTTTTGGTACATGGATAATCACTATAACTTAATCACACAGAGATGTGCAAATTTCCACATAAATGAGTTATCTACTACATACCATATGATATTTCATACCGTATGATGAAGTATCTGGAAACATTCTGGAAACAATTCTGAAACATTCTGGAATGCACTGACATTCACTTTGCAACCTAGATGTTATATACAGTATCTCATCCAAGAACCATCTATCATGCACAGGGCCCCAATATTTTGATAATTTGAAACTGTAGTAAAATTATTGAATGATGCAGATAATGGGCCATATTCTAAAATACATGCAGGTGCTGCCTTCTGCAGCCTGCTGGTGTCAGGGCTTTTTGTCTTTGTTTGTGAAAGCCAATACTAGCTTGAGATATATTCTCTGTCATCATTTTGGTACATGTATGGACCCTCCAGTGCGGATAGGAACATGGGCAAAAGTGAGACTGGAGCACCTGCATCCTGCAGACTGTACGCCACACTGGCAGCTCTGCCTTGAAAGCAAATTATCACCAGGCACTGGCTGGATCACTGGAGTCATACAGGAGTAGCTAACACCCTGTAATGCCTTTTGTAGTCCTAATTGCCCCTTTCTGGAAACAACAAAGGAGATATGTACAGTTAAATAAATATATATGGAAATCCCTTACAGCTTTAGATGACAAAATAAGTAAAAATCTCTTCATAGTTTAGTGAACAATCATAGATGTTAGCAGAATTTTTTTCTCCCTTTTGGGCACAACTATCATGGCATAGATAGTCTGTTATTTCTAACATCTCAATGAAGTGGCTGGTGTGAATGTGACTATGCATTCACAAGCCCCCTATTTGCACAGATGTCTAAGGGGAACATAAAAAAACACATTGCTCTTGAAATCTCTGCTTTATTTTTACAAAATATAAGTTTATAAGATCATCTCAGATAGCATCCTCATCACTGTCTGAAGTGTGCCAGATCTGTGATCCCTACGTGATGTGAAAAACTTTTTCATATATTACAGCTTTCTTAAAACCTAGGAAAGATGCTTTAACTGTTTAGATTTAACTCTGTTTACTTAAAATGTTGTGTATTCTCTTCTGAGTGTTGTCTCAGGTCAAAACAAAGGGAAGATGGACTTGCTTCACTAGTCTACTGATTAGTAATGTTGTTTGTAGTTGTGAATCTTGCATACATGAGTTACCTTTCCTGAAGTAACAAAACAAAGAGCATTGCTGCAGAGATGTTTTACTTTCAAAATGAAGTATTCAAATGTAATTGCAGTCGAAAGTCATCTGGCTTTTATTGTTATGTATTTATGATTCACATGGTTCTTATGACTTTTGAAAGATAACATTACCCCCTACATTCTAATGGGATTATTTTGTTTGTTCTTTCTTCTCTCTAGGTATTGAAATTCTTATCTATCTTAATATCAAACTTTGTAATGGTCTGCTAGCTATATATATGCACAGAAATTCAAAAAGGCATTGCCAAGAAATGTAGATATAAGAAATGTTTCTTTTTTTCTTTTTTTGTCTTTTTTTTCATATTTTCATAATTTAATGCAAGATTGAATATTTTATGTTCTTACTTTGTGCCAGAAATTCCGGTATGTGTCTGTGGAATAATTATACTCTGATTTGAAAGTTAATCATTTTCGTACCTTGAATAGAACTCAATCTGATGGCAGTTTGCTATTTTTATTATAAGTAAAGAAGACATTCTGGTTGCAAATACTGAAAATCTTGGTCTTGGGAGTTGTCTTAATGTGGTAAACAATCATAGGTCATCCATCAAGTGAAATGTGTACTTTTGTTCTTGTTGTTGTTGTTGTTTGTCAAGGTTTGTTCCTTTCAGTTCTTGCTATGTTCTTCATGAAAACAAAGAAGAGGAAGATCCTATGTGATGTCATATTCTTCCATTCCAAGGACAATTACTCTTTCCTATTCACTGTGTTCCACTTAGTCATAAATGTCTAGAAGATTCTTTACATAAGGATGAAAGAAAACATAGGATAACAAATACTATCACCATCTATATCACTTTGGGCATATATTGATTTTTTTACCATCTGCAGAGACACTTAACCTGCTATCACAAAGTTAAATTCTTAGAGATTCATTTATCTAACAGCTATAGCATTGACTCTGATATAAGTACTGACATGATGCTAAGGAAAACATACTATTCATTTACTAATTTCCCACATCCATGTTAACAGAGGCAATGATTCAAATCAAATCTTTCTTCTGCTGCTTTGAATGCTGCTTTGAATTTGAAATACTTTCATGCTGAATATGGCTGTACAGGGATCAGAATCAAGATAAAGTAGTTGTGTTGTATTCTGGTTATTAAGAAATTCCACAAATGTCATATATTACCTCAATTTTAAATTATTGTACTAATAAAAGGCATATTTCTGTGAAGGGATATATAGACTATCCTCCTGCAATTTAGGTAGTCTACTGTAAGCAGTCTTACGGATAAGTACTTAGAGACTGCCACTTACTTCAAAAGGATTTCCCTAATTAAAACAGTGCATCTGAAATTAAAAAGTGCATATGTTGCATCAGTTAAGTCATAAAACATGCCAAGTCAAGCTCATCTGTGCTACTGCAGAAGCTTCAATTGATCAGATTGTGTTCTCTGTTCGATTTTCTTCTATTTGGATTTGTTCACATACATATCCTGAAACAGATGATTAAAACTTCTAATTATTGGACATGAGCAGTCAGAGCATTTACAGATTTTCAATAACTAATAGACTGAGAAAAGATCTCTTCTGAGTTTACCATTTGATTCTACTTTATTCTGATTCCTAAAGACAGCATAAGGCATCGGTATATTAGCTTGAGACACCTGTGCTTCAGTTATTAAATCACATCAAACAAGAAATTTAAAATTGGTAAATACCATTTATAAATATGTGGCCTAAATCTAGAAAAGTCTTTGTATCAGGTAGAAATTTTCTTGATGAAGAGGAAGCTTTCTTGACTTTTTGCATACCTGTCTAAACAGATGTAACTGTATGCAAATGCCTCATACATTCAAGTTTCTGTATGACTTTTCCCTTCTTAGTCTTGGCTTAGATGGTTCTAAAGGGTCAAAATGAGAAGATAATGGAAAAAATCCAAAAATATGATATAATAAATATATAATACAGATTCCATTTTAAAATGAGTTTCTAAGAGCAATCTTAGTACTTGTGGCTTATCATAAGTATGTTTTTTCTCAGTTGTTTTTTCTTCTATAAACTCTATTGCAATCCGAAAAAATTTGAGGTAGGGTAATGCCTTATCAGCATTTACTCTGAAAGCTACCACTGACTTCAGTTATCATTTAGGATTCCAGCAGGAGTCTGCTGATAATGCTGCAGGACTCCAGCATATATCAAAGTGAGCTCCAGGAGTCGGTGAGCATCCTTGGTTTCTTCTCCCTCTCTTCCCTGTTATTCCAGTGTTCCTAGGAAGGCAACTGGACAAACTGGGCAATGAGGCCCGATGGGAGCAACATCAGGTAAGCTTGATGAGGAGGGCTGAGGACTAGGAGACCGGGCATGCCAGCATGTTGATCTTGCACAACGTCTAAGCATAGACTGAGTGTTTGCCACAGCACTTGGCAGCATTATACATAGCACAATTGCAGATAAATTCTTCTGGGTATTAAATGCAACATCCATTCTAAAATGTTGAAACAGAAAGCAGTAAAAGCAAGAGTCAAGGGCTCTGGCTCATATATTTCTCTGCTGGTGTAACTTAGGCATCTCTTTAGAAAAAATGGTATGTGGAATAATTTTATCAAAAGATGCCAAACTTTTTACACATATTGGGAGATATTTCTTTTTCTTCATCTATGTGCATAAACATTGTATATATACGTATATATTTCTATATATATGAAACTTTATGTATGTGTATGTCTCTATGTATTTATATGTGTATGTGTATGCCTTGATTGGCTTTCACAGTAACAAAGATAAATATTGCTTATTAGAAAAAAAAGTTTCCACATAATTTTCATATTACTTAAAGCTATTGACTATGTATAATCAGAAAAAAAATAAAAAGCATTTTTTTTTCTTTTTGTGGTATTATTTATTTATTGCTGCTATTATGCCTATAGATACTGAACTGTCTGATGCATTATCTTTTAGTACTTTTGAAAAAACAAAATCGTTACATACAGAGAAGTCTGGATAGTTTAAAAAAATGCTAACCTTTAAACAGATTTGTAACATTTTAGCTATATTTGTTTGCTATGCAACAGATATTAGTGATGGGATATGAAGTAGAATCACTCGTTTATTTTAAGCACAGCCTGAGAAATTTTTTATTTTATTAATATTTTGAAGCAAATAGATCAAGGACTGAGAAAATTTATAATAATATATATTAACAGATCTTGGCAATGCAGTTCTACAGTACTTTGCATATATAATATTTAATGAACATTGAAACTATATTTTACAGATTGTGAAATTGAACAATAAATATGGTTATCACAATGGATTATTATCACAATTTTGGTTAGCAAATTTCCAAGTTTTGCGTTAGCTATTTATACTCCCTCTTCTGTTCTATTGAAATATCAAATTAATAAATGCACAATGATCAATTATTAAGAACAAATCAGTACTTGTTATAGAACATATGATCCCACAGAAAAGCACAGTACTCCATCTTCTAAATTTAAGGAACTACTACGGTGTTTTTCTGGTATATAAAAAAGTAACTGATAGTGTAATGGTTGCAATTACTGGTGACTCATTTTATGTGTGTCTGTGTAGTTTAGACCTGCAAGTGACTATAACAACCTTAAGAATTAAAGGTCTTCCTAGACATCTATCAGTATTTCCCACATAGATACTTATCAGCATATCCCACACAGAATTCAATGAGCAAGGTCATTAAATTACAGAATTTAACTACAGAAGATTTCCATTTGGCAAAGAAATAAAGCCACAGAAAATGCTCACAATTTTGTGGTATGAATAACCTTCCTGGCTAAGCACATGGTGGGAATATAATCAGCACTGATGCATTTTGAAAGAAAATCACTATTCCTTCTTCTCATAAGTGGTTCAAAAGAATAGATGAATACATTTTCATTTTGTTTTACACTGTTTTCAGTAGATTTTTAGAAATTAATATTGGGTGTAAGCAAGTGGCTAACAGCAGCTCATCAAAGTTTGTCACTAAATAAAATATATATTTTTCTGAAAAAAAAGGACTTTCTATCTTACCTTCTCTTTCTCTCATGCTCTCTTTTTTCTCCCTCCCCTCCCCTTCCCTCCCCTCCCCTCCCCTCCCCTCCCCTCCCCTCCCCTCCTTCCCCCTTCCCTTTCTCCCTTTTTTCCCTTTCACCATTGTTTTCACTTTGCATTCTTTTTCTCGTGATGTCCACAGGCAGAACATTCTACAGCTTATTGATAGGAGAACTTTAGCAATGATATTTTTACTGACTGTTCTAGCTGCTAACTCAGTAATCTGATCTAGGTCACTGATGCACAGGGCTTTACTTTTTCATTTTTGTCCTTTGCTCATGGGAGAGACATAAAGAGATTAAAGGGATAATGGGTCTGATCCAAAGCCCTCTGTGGATAATAGCAGGGCTGACAACAATTCTGCTTCACAGCAACTTCTGAGATTTGGGGATTTGTTTTTATTCCACTTTGGAAAAAAAAGCAAAACCTTTCAGACATTTTTGCTAATTGAAATTCTTTTGAAATATTCATTTTGAGCAAAATACAATCTTTTTGAATCAGGAAGAATTCTGTTGCTTGGTAATCAGAGCAGTGGTATGGAGGGAGAAGGACTCATGATAGTCTCCCTCTTCTCTGTGTCATAGGACCATTTTTTTCATTTGAAAACTAATTAAATTAGTAAACTAATACTTGCTTCATACAGGCCATCAGAGAATTAAGCAGGAGGAAAGAAAGAATTTTTCCATGGACTTTAAGACTCTGGACTTTAAATTAGAATTATAGAAATTAATATGGACATTCTTTTTATTTTTAACATGTGATAAAATACACTAATACATTAATTTCTGCACTGTAATCTTACACATGGTAACAAGGCAGAGCTTCTTTAGTCACTTTTAAGTACCAAACTGAGTATTGTTTCTTTTACTGTTGCTTTGGTACAGGTAGCTCCTTAATAAACATAAGTTACTTTCCCATTTAATTCCTAAGTTATAAAAACAATCTTTAACACGCTCACTGGAACAAGCTGCCCAGGGAGGTTGTGGAGTCTCCTTCTCTGGAGATCTTCCAAACCCAACTGAGCTCCATCCTGTGCCCCATGCTGTGGATATCCCTGCTGGAGGAGGGGGGTTGGACTAGATGATCTCTAGTGGACAGGGAGATTAACAGACAACCCTACGTAAAGAAATGGTAATGAAGATGGTATCTGAGATGTTTCTATCCGAAGAATACAGAGCTTAATGAATCTTTAACATGTGAATGGCTCAGGGCTGAAACTTGTAGAGGTGTCTTGAGACTTTAAACCCTACTACCTATGAACTAGTGTTATTAATGGCACTTTGGGGAACTCAACTTCATGAAAGATCTTGGATTTTTGCCCAGTCACAGAATCACAGAGTGTTCAAGGTTGGAAGGGTCCTCTAGAGATCATCTAGTCCAACCTTCCTGCTCAAGCAGGGACACCTATAGCATGTGGTGGAAGCTTTATAACAAGAATTATTATATTACTATATTTTGGCTTTGACTCCTTTTTTTTATTATTATTTATTTCTATTTATCAGAATGTGTTTCTTATTGAAGAGACCTGAACTGGCTTCAAGTCTTCTCTCTGCAGAGAGGGTGAGAGTATTGGTAATGTGGAAGTTGTAGAAGCAGCCAGCCCATGCATTGAGGTGAATGTTTTATCTATTAGCAACTGTACATCAACCTCTCTTTAGTAACTGCTGCATGCTATTGCTCCAGGTTTCAGTCTGATAAAAGAGCATCAAGTTGTTTTGACATATATCAGCACTCATCTATGCTAGCTTGCATTCAAATTTCAGTTATCCAAAATAGCTTGTATTAATAGCACCACAGACAGCATTAACCTTTTTTTTTTTCCATTGTAGGAAAGCCAATGCATTAAAACAGGGGGGAAGTCACCCTGGCAAAAGTCAGCTTGATAGAATTGTATTTTGAAGTAAATATTGAAATAAGCTGGTATAGTCAGAGGGGAAAATGTAGCTTTTTCTAGTTCTGAATATCTTCTCATTTTACTATGCTTAATAAAGGAAGAAAACTTAATAAATACTTTGGATGACTTAAAAGGATTCTTTTAAAAATTCTTATTTTCCTGGAAAATTTTGAGATTTTTATGCTTTTTATTTCATTTTCATTCAAATATCAGCACAAAAACTTTTCCAAATAAAAATTCTCTACATTTCTGGTCTGATATAACTGATAAATACTATAATGATTTAATTTAGCATGTGTCACGTTTCAAATGTAGGTAGCTTTTCATTCAGTTGTTGGTGGGTTAGGTTTGCTTCTGTTAAGAAGTATTAATCAGAAATGGAAAACAAACATAACTCCAATTTAAAATATTTTCTATTTAAAATTATGCAAAGTACATAGCATATCCTTAAAGCATTCATAATAATATTGACATAAAATCTGATTGCATAAAATCTAAACCAGAAATTTATATTCATATCCATGCAACTTCAACTGCTAAAGGTTTTACTAGGAATTTCATAATTTTGCTATACTTCTTTGATCGATTTATATGTAGTCTTCTCGCAACAACATCTACAGTGAAAATAGGATAACTGTTTTGATATGCATATTCATCTTCTTTTTATTTTCTATTTTTTAAGCGGAGGCCCACTTCAAAGTCTTGTTAACCCTACTAAAGAGGATATCCAGCTATCACATATTGACATGTAGTTTGTTTTCAACATGAGCTAACTATAATTAAAATCTGAGTAGCTGTGTTAAATTATGGCTATTTTCATCTCATATGCAAATAATACCATATCATTTCTGAGAGGGGTGAAGATATGCTTCAGACAGAGTTTACGTTTCTGAAAGAAAAATTATTCTAATTCAGTTACTTAAACAGTAATTATTTTCCTCAGTTAACCTTCCATTTTGATAAGTTTACTAAAATAATTAAATGTCTACAGAAGAGGATAAGTGATATTTTTTTGGTAGATGTTTGTAACAAAAGAAAATAAAGTGTCTTTATTTACTAATAAATGGGCACGATATAGTAAAATTTTGCAAAAATGCAATGTGAATCTAATCATGTGACCCCCACTTGCAACTTATAATTTATATGGGACAAATACTTATAACAGAATATGGAATACATGCTGATTTTAGGTAAAATAGAATATTAAACGTAATATCACAAATTTAGCTCAGCAGTTTTAACTCAGCAACCCTTTTCTTGCTGGCTTATTTTTGTCCACAGAAATAGTCACAATGGATATGGAGAAACTATATTACTTGAATTGCTAAAATGATTATTGTGAATGGTTAAAGTTCTATCTAAAGACAGTCATTGTGTTTCCTCCATGCTAGTAAATGCTGCTCTAGCTTTTCCACAAATGTCTAAATTAGTGGAGTTCCCTCCAGGATAATGCAGGCAGCTCCAGGGCACTGATCTACCACTAAGATAATTTAGATGTCACTCTTAGTATTACAGACCTTCTGTATAACCTGATAGAGCTACTGAGTTTATGCCTGTCTTCATTTTACTTCCATCAAAAGTATTTCATAAAGATATAATATTTATAGAGATGTAATACTAGGAAGACAGATTATTACTGTAACAGACAAGCAGAGGTGGATAGTCGAAGTCACTGTAGCTTTTGTTCTAGCTGACTGCATCTCAGAAGGAACACTTCAAAGGTGCTATATCCCAAACTCCTTCCTTAAATAAAAATGAGATACATTTCATGCAAGCACTGCTTACACTAATGAAATAAATAATAATTCTGAAGATTTTACTGTGGGTGGGCTTTTTTTTTTTTTTTGGTAACTGAGCAACACACTGCTGGAATTGCATGAGGATTCACATTGCCCTGGAATAAACAGCTCTTGGGAAATGCTGCATCAGAACTGGAGCTTCAGCTCAGTAGCTTCATGTTTTTGTAATGAGTGATAATCTTCTGGTATACATATACATGGTTTTTTTTTTTTTTTTTTTTCCTGAAAACATTTTGCACTAGAACTGTCTTAGATTCTTCTGAAAAGTGGCAGGCCTTGCTTCACTTAGTAAATACAGTGACCCATCCAGAGAAATACGACATACTAAGTATTTCCTATTTATATCATCTGTCAGTACCCTGAGGGCACTAATAGTCCTTAATGGCTATTCGCTGCCTGCCCCCTCAACCTGCCCATGGTCCAGGATCCCATTTCAGCTAAACTGCTGCTGTCAGTCCCTGCTGTGGGCAGACTTGTCTGCAGCCTTCAAGCCCACGTAGCACCTCTGAGATTCCCCATGGTCAGCTTGGAGCCTTCCTCCTCCTCTCTCTGAGCCAGCCAACCTGGCCTCCAGGGCTTGTCAGAGACAGCCTGAGCATTATTTCTCCTACCTCCCATCATATTTGCATCCCATGCCATCTCCAGGGCTCCTTGTAGGTAGCATGAACCCCCCTGCAGTGACTCTCAGGTTTCCCATGCTGTGTCCTTGCCCCAATTCTCTCTCCCCACCCTTGCTCTCTATTCCCTGGAAATAGCCCTATGATAATCCATAGTAACTGAACTCCTTGACAGCAAGTCCCTTCCGTGCCCAGAGCTCTGTAAGGTGAGAGGACACTGTGATGGGACACTAATAAGCCTCAGTGGCCCTGACCAGCCTCACCTGGAAACCCAGTGCACCTTGCCCAGGCCCCAAAATCCATTTGAGCCCAACTTGAGACCACCAGTCCCCGTCCCTTAATGTTGTAGTGGTGTCAGTCTCCAACCGCACTACAGTCCAGTCTGGCCGGGAATTCCAATCCACTGGCCAAAGTCTGAGCCTGTGGAGGTGCTTAATACTCAAGCTTAATACTACCCTAGCTGCCTCACTCTTTCAAGGGATGGTAAAATGTACTTTCCACCCAGGGAAGTACAGCTTCTACAGAAATCTCAGTAGCAATGTGCTCAGAAGAGCTGTTTTGTAGCAGTGTAACAGGTAAGTGAAACCTAAAAGGTACTTATTCTAAGGTAGTAAAGAACAGTATGAAGATGCTGTAGCTGTATCATTTGTATAAGTTTGAAATAGAAAAGTGGCATTCAACATTTTTTTATAGGAGATCACTGGGAGGGTAGTGAGTAGATAATAAAATTGTTACTGTAGTGAATAAGAAGTCTGTTAAAAATAAATATAATACAATGCAACGCAATGCAATACAATAAACATGTTAATAACATTCTTGTTATTGTTCTTCATCTCATTTTGGTCTTTAGTCATGGCAAACATGGCAACCAACTGCTTTTCTAACAGCTATCTACCCTATGAAGCTTAAGGCTTCATTAAGGGATTGACAGCACTGAAAATAGAGAGATGCCTAAGCAACTTTATGACAAGAGCTGAACAAGGACTAGAGTGATTTGGCACTGAACTAATGACAGGTTGAGGAGAGCAAGAAGTGGCACATTTAGTGGTTGCCACTAAAGTGTTGTGGGAGAAGTACACAGAACACTGTTTGGGTCTATATCACATCTGTCAGTGACAATCCATAGCTAAGAAGGCTAACAAGCCATCAAGTGTATCCAGAGCACTGTTTATTATTTAGTAGCTAGGAATCTGGAATTCTTGATTCAATTAGAGTTCTGGGTCATATCATATACTGTGCTAAGTCTGAGTTGAGGTTGATTTCTTCAAGAAACATCTGTATATGGTGAAACTCACCTGGCCCAGACGGTTTTCCTTTGGTATATGGCATAGATCTCACCTCCAGACCACATATATCATGGTAGAAAAGCTACTTAGATTCCACAGAACAGTAAGAGTCAGTCTGATTCAAAGCATTTTCCTTTGCACTTGTATCTAGGATCAGCATACAGTGTTCACCACTCCATACATAAACATATCACATGTTCCTCATAAGAGATACTTAAATTCCCTTTTGAAGTCATTCGTTCCTCTTACAGCAAGCACTGAATTCAACCTCCTATGGTTTTACAGATCAGTTGGTTCCTGTCGCGTGACTGAAGAGAGAGAATCAAGCTGCCCTTGTTATTCAAGGTTTGGAGGGATGCAGTGGTAACTCCAGTGAGGAAGGATGCCTCATTTGTACAGAGCCAGATCCACTCTCCCATTTATTTGGCAGTCACACAAATTGTTCCTTTTTATCCTCTTTTCCTGACTTGGGTCTATGAATGAGTGTGAAAAAAATATTGAGCTGTCTGGAAGAATGTGCTGATTAAACAGACATTGCTCTTTTCATCATCCCACGAGCAAACACTGGGGCCAGGCTGAAGATATAGGGAAGACCATGGTCTTATATTCATTTATCATTATCTACATCTAAAATTTTGTACCTAAGTCTTTATATCTTTTTGCAGATTGGTTCATACTTCAATTTTAGGGCAAAATGATTATTTTCACTCCACCCACACAATTTGTGGGAATCCAGGAACAGGAACCACACAATTTGTGGGAATCCACCCACACAATTTGTGGGAATCCAATTGGCTTATGGTTGTATCCACAAACATTTCAAAATAGTGTAATCAATTATATTATTTGAAGATACCTGTGGATTCCTTACCTGATTCTACTACCACATCTTTTAATATTACCTCTTTAGACATCACAAAGCTAAGAGAATTTATTTTTATTGCATTCTCAGTCAGATAATAAGGCAGATAACACAGGTAATTTCCCCGAAACTAGATAATTTTATGTTATAATTTTATCTAAATTCTAATATAGATCCAAGCCAAGCATAGACTGACATAAATAATAGTAGTGCTGAGCATGCTGTACAGACTGCACATAAAATTTGGGATTAAAAAAAGAGTTTAAGGCTACAAACATCACAGCCTGACTTCTTTGAGGTTTTCTGCTGTTTGGTTTCATTGTATGTGGGTTTGAATTCTCCAAGCTTTTAGATTATTTGAAAAGCTCAGAATATCAAAGAAATATTCATATGGAATTGCTAATATCCTGTTTACATGTCAAAAGAGTAATATAAATGAATAAGCAGATTCATTTGCAATCTGAACAAACTCCCGTGTCTCTGTTTGGGTCTACATGAGCGTGAGCTTTAAATGGATTCACAAGAACTCTTGAGAAACAAACCATGGCAGAAGGAAATCTTATGGAATATAGCTGCAGTTTTCTGGCCACCCACAGAGTATAAAGGCTATTTTGGTCTCCACCGTTTCTCCAGTCAGATTTTAAGATTACAAGACATGATGACAAATGACACATTATTTTATGTATGTGCGCCAGATATGTACTGGTAAATCACCTTCTGTACTTTCTTAGAGTTTAGTTTAGTTGCAGGAGAATGAGAGGGAACATATTCATAGCCTTTTCTGGATTAATCTGGATTAATTTGGATTCATCAATGTGGATTATTACTAGTCTGTGAATGGAACCTAATATTAGCTTATCGCAAAATGGGAATATGCACTGCATTTCTGCTTCAGTATAGAAAGTACAAAGGGCTCAATGTTCATAGATGGTCTTGTAAGTAGTTACTGTAAACTTGTATTGTAAATTACTTAGACTGTAGTTATTGTAAAATATGCTATATCCATCCTTCAGGCAGTTACAATTTCCATATCTTTTTCAGAAATGTACATTGAACATATATTAATTTTATTCTGATGGAAACAATAAAATACCATCAGTCTTGTTACATCCACTTCAATTTGTCTTCTGATATTCTACTTGAAGGCATCATTTTATAGGCTGATAATGACTTTTAATTGAATATGTATTGCATATAAATATGAATATTTTAATTGAATATTTGTTGCCAACCACTGTCAACAGTGGTTGGCCAGAATTTTTAGGACCTTCTACATGACTGGATAGATGCTCACTCTCTTGCACTGGTTTTGGATATTTTTTTTTCTCTCTCTTTCACTGTCTCTCTCTTTTTTTTCTTTCTATATTGTGATGTAACTGTAACTCCTTAGTTCTCTCCTGTTTCTTATCCAGATCTTCCATAGTGAGTAGTTATATGTCACAAATATAGACACAAAAATCTGGCTGCCAGATGTCAGAACTACTGCCCACGATTGAAGTGAGCAATCCTTTAAGGAGAAAAGAGATCAGGCTCTGCTGAAGAGAAAAAGGATAAATAGCTGTTCATAGATAGAGAACCAATGCAGTTTTACAGAAGATGTCACTACTTTCTTGTTTTGTGACATTCTTCTCTCCAACACTACATTTTTCAGCCTTTTAAAAGCCACATCATGTTGTGTGGCATTTCTTAACAAATTCTGCCCATGCCACACAAAAACACTTCTGGCTCACCCAACTTGACTTTAGATGTTGATTCATTTTCTCAACTACATTTTAAAACTGTTTTAAAAATGAAAGATGTATGTAGGAATCCTATGTTGTGTTTCTGCTGCCTAAAGAAAAAAAAAAAAAAAAAGCACTATTAATGTTCTAATATTGTGTAAAGCTGACAGGTGCATATACTTCATACAGTCATGTACAATCATGTAATTTTTTTTAAAAATGCACATTTTCCTCCTTTCCTCTGGTTTGATAGAATTAATCTTTAGTATATTCTTACTTTTAGTAAAACTTGTAACTACAGTATGCATGTTTTAAGAAGCACGAAAAGCCCTTGCAGGAAAAATTGCAAAAACGTTGTCTTATGAAAACAAAAGCATATTGCTTATGTAATCAAGGTCTTCACATAAAAGAAGGGACTAGGCATCTATCCATCATACATGGCTGTTCTTCCTACAGCTAGGAGAATTGACATGAATTGATTAATCTATATCCAAGCTTGCAGGTTGGCTTCAAAAGTTAAAGCAGATGAGGGTGTTCCCTGTTAGAACTGCATCAGAGATATCCCAACATGCCAACATGTAGTATTGGCTCTCATCAAGACAGTGAAGAGGTTGTAAAGGATCATTCATATCCACTTTATTTAAAAATTGTGCTCTCAGTGGTACAGTGTGGCCTTTCTCTGCAAAGCCATGAGCAAGGATTGACTTTACTGCTGCTTTACATCCATCTTTGACTCAGAAGAATTGTGAGATCATTATATCTCACTCATTATTTCTATTCTCTGAGATATATGTATTAGGATTTGAATGATAATATTTGTAATTGTAATAATGTATTTTTTCAATTTTGTCAGGAGTACTGCCTGTTCAGACCTTTCAATCTTTCAGCAGAATCTCAATAGGACAGATAACTTGTCTAGCTTTTATCTATCAAGAAGTCTGTTAACATCAATCACTATTAAGAAATAGGAAAAAAATAAGGATCAGTATCACTAGATGAGGACCGAAGTGCGAATCTGTTCAATTAGGCATGAAACCTATCCCAGCATACTCTTATGCATTTATCAGCTCAACATTTAACTACACTCTTCACAGCAACTCTATTATCTTTGCATTTAGTGTGCATGAAGTTGCCTTTTAAAATCCTTTTTTCCTTTTGCGGCTCGCTGCGCATTTCTTAAGTTAATACTTATAAAAGGAATTCGTAAGGAACAGAAACATTTTTGTTTGCCCCAGCTTGGCAGAAGACTTTCTAAATGTAAAATGTAGAAAACAAAAACACAACAAAACAACAGCAAGAAACTTCACTCCAAGAAGCCTAAGCAACATTTGCAAGAGCTAAAACAAGGCCCAGAGGAGAGAGGCTACAGGGAAGGCCACCACTGCTTTCCCCCTCCCCCACCTATCAGCACCAACCAGCCCAGCCTAACCAGGTAGAGAAGGGATCCTCAGCTGCCCCTCTCACTGTCTCTTTAAAACATGGGATTTTCTGTATTTTCCCTGCTTCTGCAGCTCCACACAGCGTCGCTGGGATGATACGAGCCAGCTCCGCGCGGCCCCGGCGCAGCCCCGGGCACCCCTGGGCAGCCCGGCGGGGGGATGGAGGGATCAGAGGCTCCCCAAAACTGGCCAGGGGGAGACGGGCATCCCCTGCCAATCGCTCTGCCCCGCTTTGCTTCCCCTCCTGCCCGCTGCCTTTGCCACGGCGGGTCAGTGCTGGCACCCCCGCCGTGGGCATACACACACATATATATATCACTGATATGGCACGTTATCTTTTCGTCACTTTCTAGCGGGTGAGGTGACTCCTCCAGGGTCTCTGTGAGCCACAGCCAAGGGCTGCTTGCCTGCTCTTGCAGAGGAGGTGCAAGAACAGAGGGGTGGGGGTGCACGGTTTGGCAGACCCCCCCTTGCCGCCTTCTCTATGCCAGGGATGTTTGCAGGGTTTTTTCCTCCTGGGAAAACCCGAGCTCCCTCCGGAGGAAGGAGTAGAGGCGGCCCAGGCATCAGCCGCCTCCCTCATCCCTGCAGTCGTGGCATGGCAGTGCTGCAGAAAGCTGCATCCTCTTCATCCAGGGACGCTTGGGCCTTTCCCTGATACTCAATGCCCAACACGGACAGCAAGTGCATTATTCCTCCCCTCCTCTTTTTGCCTTTTCCTTTGGGGAAAAGAAGCCCGCTCCCTTTATCTTCTGCTTTCCTTCCTCAAACCCTTGCTGGCACAGATCCTGTTGCTGCTACATTTTAGCTACCTCAACTTCGAGCTCCTCTGTTGGAACAAAATTAGAGGACCTGATGCCTGCAGCTCCAGGAAGATACCGAGGCGGCTGCTTTGCACAACCCACTTGCCGTGAGTTGCCTGCCCCACTGTGGGCTCTGGGCCACCCCCACGCCTTGCACCTTGGGGATACGCTCCCTTCGCTTCATTTGTTGGTATGGTAAAAAATTAAGCAGGACATCATTCTCTTAGCAGGTGGGAGAGCTACAAAACCCAAGAGATATACCTCCCTTCTCCCCGCCCCACCCCCCCAGAAAGCAAGGTTGATAGATTAGGAGGTATTGCTTGATCGAGAGAGGATGGCAGCATCTAAAGAGAAAACAGCTCTGCCGCTTCAAGTGAGTCTGTCAAAATAAACCCCACACATAATTTCTTCTAAATATGGGGGCTGATACGTTATATTTGCTGTCTGGCAAGCAATCAATATGTACCCACTCTCAACATGAAGAGACAGCGCATCCAGGGAAGTTCAGTGAGAAGAGGGGCATAATAAGGCGGCGATCAAAAAAAACTTTTCTACCTGGACAAGAGAGGATTTTTCCTCACTGACAGGATGTGAGGGAAGAGGGGGATAAGCGATGACCGTGTGTCTCGGTGTCCCGGGATGGACCCCGTGCCCGTGGGCGCAGCATCCCTCAGCCCTCGGGCTTGGGCAGCGCAGAGGGGCGCGGGGGCCGATGCGGCTCCAGTCCCTGCGGCTTCACCGGGGCCTGCGTTCGGGGGGGTCCCGGGCGGGGCGGACACGGCCGCGCTGTCGGCACCGCCTCGCTGCGCCGCGCCTGGGCGCTCGCGGCCGCGGAGGGCGGCGCTGCCCGCCCGCCTCCCCG
>JAUBOD010000825.1:2743819-2828969 GCA_032353885.1 Nothura maculosa | reverse complement strand
CACCGGAGCGCGGGCGGCCGGGCGCTGCGGTGGGGACCATGGGCGCCGGGCTCGGGGGCGCGCCTGCCCGGCTCTCTGCGCGCTCCGCCTGAGCCCGGGGATGCCCTGGCCTCTGTGGGAAATATTTTGGGCACCGCTCGGAGAGATCCGAGGAGGACGAGCGGCTCCGCGCCTCGCCAGCCCAGAGGAGGTCGCCCGGCGGGAGCACGCAGGCAAGTGAGTGCCGCTTCTTGTAGTCCCCGCGCTGCATTCCCATCATCTCGAATGACTTTCTTTTTCTTTTTCCCCCTTCGCTTTGTGTTCACTGGTCGCGCTTTTAGGAGGCAGAGGCCGCAGCTGCAGCTTTGGCTGCCACGCGTTTCGGTGCGGCACGTTTGTGGTCGGGGTCGCCCGCTGCAAGTCCGCCAAAGTGCGGTGTGTGCAGCCCCCTGGTGCGGGACACAGCAGCAAAGTCATCCACTTGGGCCTCTGCAAGAAGTAATGCGTTATAGGTGCTAATATAAAATGCCTTCAGCTTTGTGCTGTGCTTTAACTACATCGTAGGAGTCCCTTTATTGCTTTCCAGCAGTGTCTCAGGGAGCAGAGAGGCAGGGTACGTGTGTGAACGTTTCGGCTCGGTTTATGGGTGAACCTAAAGAGTTTTGACTTTTCTGACTTGAACTTTCATGTGTCCTGCCTACTGATTTTCTTTTCCTCTGGGATGCTGTTGCTGTGAGGATGCGGTTTACCCAGCCTTGCTTGTTTGCTTTAGCCCATGGATATTTACTGCTCTGCTTGACATTGCCATGAAACAAAAAGTTAATGGCAGTATATCTCAGTATACGGAGCAGCCAAGGGACTACTCTTGGAAAAACTGTTTTTCAGAGGAGAGGACCCACAGAGTGGTAATCTCTTGCTAAAAATTCAAAGATCTCAGAACAGACTAGTCATACTGCAAGGAATGAATTCTCCTGGTCACCTTTCAGCCCAGAGAGTGTATGAACTGAGCAGTCTGCCTTCCTCTAGCTATGAAATATTTGTCTCTGAAAAACAGGGGATAAAGAGGTGGATCTTGGGCAGGTTTGGGAGAAGATATAACTTCAGAACAAGTTTAATGAAGTTTACGCTTACTGATTTCCTTGGTACCTTCTCTGTGAGTCTGAAAACTACCATCTTTTACAGTGACCTTGATGTACATCACATCCTGATCTCACACAAACGCCTCACAGAATAAAAGGACTTGCACAGATTTATAACTGAACTCTGGTGTTTCACTAGGAGCTCAGTCAGTTCCAGTGAACATGGTAGTTTGAGCAGAGGCATTGGACATGGTGAGTGTGTGCACTTGGGGAAAAAACTCTGTAACAGTAATAAAAGTCTAAGGTGCAATATTGGGAGCAAATGTTTTTGTAGAAATAGCAAGGTGTATGAAATGTTTGTTGACTTTTGGATTTTTTTCTCTAATCAAAGACAACTCCAGCAAAAAGTATGTGTGTGTGTGTGTGTGTGTGGCAAGGAGGAGGGGGCTCAGAGCTTCCCAGATTAATGCACTTTGATTTGCTGGCACTTGTCATCTGAGAGGCTGTAAGGAAGAGATCTTTATGTGCATTGAAATACACATTTCACATGGATGCAAAATGAACATAGAAGCTTAAAAGGCATCGACAGTACAGTGAATGTATAAGTAACTGAAGTTCATAGCAAAAAGTAAGCTTTTCCTGTGATGGTGGATGAAGTTTGCTGTGGATAAGCAGTGGGAGAG
The DNA here is from genome assembly GCA_032353885.1 of Nothura maculosa. Lineage (NCBI taxonomy): Eukaryota > Metazoa > Chordata > Aves > Tinamiformes > Tinamidae > Nothura > Nothura maculosa. The sequence continues at coordinate 2,827,228 of JAUBOD010000825.1, read as the reverse complement.
GAATGTCACTTTGTTTCAGTACGGTTTCAAGAAAGCCTTGCGGTGGTTTGAATTTCATGCTTGAGGACAGTGTGAAACACAAAATAACTGTTGCTAAGCACTGTGGTGCAAAGCTGTCCATTATTTAAAATACTAAGCTGATTTTTTGGCTTATCAAAAATGTACTTTTTAACAAAGCATACCTCTGGGTTTATTGTAGTAATTCCTTTCTCTGTTGCAGAGTGGCAGGCTTTCACTGAGTGTGTGCAAGGGAGATCATATAACACTGAAGCATGCACTGAGCTTGAATTCATTTGGGCTATGCGTCACACGGTTTATAAAATTAAGTAATTGCTTATATCTGATTATACAGATAAGCGATTTTTGAAAATTTTATCAGCTTTGCAACTTCTAATATAAGTTACAGAGCCTTCCTTTTTATTATTTGAAACTAAGCTGATGGTAAAATAATACTGTTTCTCTGCATATTTATGCTTCAAATTAACAGTGTGTAGTGTTTAATTTTAAACACTCAGGAGTATCTGTCATACAGTTACTGTAAGGCTTTTCTAGTATTCTCCTCAATGTTCTATATCCTAGTTTGCTTGTATTTTTGCTTTTAAATGAGAGATTTCCAAAGTGCACTATATTCAACTTCATGGCATGCACTTTTATTTTTATACTAGGCGAAACAATATACTAGGCAAAACAAGTTGTTATTTGATTTAGAAAGCCCAGAGCAAGTTCAGATATTGCATTCTTTTGCTATTGTTTTAATGAATGTTTGGACATTCTGTTTGACTTGTCAGGCATAACCTTCATGAATTGGCAAAATACCTGTTAGTAAAACTGAAGATAGCAGGAGATATAGAAAGCTTGTCTAGTCAGTCTCAGTCTCTATTTACTTATCAAATATTAAGAAAGGTAGTCTGTAGTCTATTCTTAGTTTTTCTTCACTCCAAAGTGCTTAAATAGATACTATCTCTTCATGCTTGTAATTCAGTACTGGTTCTTGTATCTATCTGAGCTACTGCGATAGAAAAACTGTCCTACTGTCAAACATCAGTCATCCCTGAGTTTGCTTGTATGCATTGCTTAGAAAGGTGAGGATTTCTAACAAATAAGAAGAAGTGTCAAATTATTTTAATACTTTTTAAAAGAAAGACTCTAGTCTTTCTGGTCCCTTCTCATGCCTGTGTTTTCAGTTCGGGTTACCAAAGAGAGGATTAGGTGAGTTGAATCCCAGTTTTAGTCTGTTGCATCAACACGTACCTCTGACAGTCTGCTGAGACACTGTCGCAGCAAGGTTACACACTTGACTTTCTCAATTTGCCCTGAGTTTTACCTACCATAACTGGAAAAGTCAGGAAGCCTTCCTGTCATTGTGGTCAGCCTAAATTTTCTGCTTTCCTATTCCAAGTCAGAGGAAGGAGAGAAAATCTACGCATTTAAAGACAAAAATAAAATAAAATAAAATATAGATAAAAAATAATACAGATTATGTCTCAAATATACACTGGAATCAACAGCAGTGAATGCAGTGGAGGCCAATGTCAGTGAAATTCACATTAATATTTAATTATCAAAGGGAAGAATTATGTATCTAGAATGATAGATTTAATGAGTCTACTCCTTATGAAGAAGAGGCGCTATGTGATATGGAAACAAAGCTTTCTGTGTTTTGGTTAGCTGCACTTTAGATGTGGCTAACACTCATTTGGCATGCTGAGTTTTCATCTTCAATAATTAGCTTGTGTTGGCCAAAAGAGGTGGAGTGCATGATGAAAGTCTCAAAGTGCAGGAGCCAGAGGCTGTTTTTTTTTTGAGAACTTGGACTCATTGATCTATTAATATAATTGATAGAGGAACAACAACAATAATAATAATTATAAAAATAAATTTTTTTTGGTAGGATTAATTTCATGTCGTGTTCTCTATTTAATATTGGATAGCACTGGGCAAAAATTTCTTTACTGCATTAATACCATGAGAGTAGTAATCGATATGAGTTACATAAGTGTAATTGCTCTAAAAGATCAGGTTTTGCATGGAAGACCAAAACATATGGTTGGACATGTTTTGTTATTCTGCTCAGATACTTAGAATGACTTCCACCATAAGGTGGTTTGTGTAGGGCTGCACAGTGCCCTTTCACTGTAGGAGGTTCTCCCACTCCAGGAGCTGAATATCACATGTCCATTTTGTTGTGATAGAGAAATGGACCCTACTGTGATGGCACAAGCCCTAATATACTAAATACTGAAGCCAAATACTGAAACTGATGCTCAACACAATTCATTTCAATGGTTACTAAAATTCCTATGTGAGGTGCAGTGGAGAGAAAGGAGATGGATGATAATTTACCATTTTAATGTTTACGTTGGTACCACATTTGTAGAAGAGCTCATGGTTCCTGAGTTGCCTTGATTGCCATTGCAAATGATTGTTTTCAAAATAAGTATTATCTTTATTTAATAACAAGCTGCTTGGCTTTTTTTTTTCTTTTTTTTTCCCTCTGGAATACTTGTTACTCCTTGTTAGATATGATGTTCCTTGCCTTGTTGGGTGAGATCTTGATTGAAAGGTTTGGTTCAAACCTCTAAAGCTGGTGACACTGAACACTTCCCAAGTGCTCATTGCTTGGAGCTGCTGTTAGCAGAGGTGCAACAGTTTACCAGGTTATTTTGAACCTTGGGTTTATTGGAAGCTTTTGTTCAATCTCAACATGTTGTTTCTAATAGTGGACAGTTTATTGTTTTTTTTTTTGTTTGTTTGTTTTTGTGGATGTTAGAATTTAGCAAGCATTACATTGCTGCTTCACAAATTATTTAAATAGACATAGTGTGAAAATATGTATAAATAAAACAAAAGTCATGCCTTCTTTTTTTTTCCATCTATTATGATAAATTAATTAAATAGCATATATATCAATCCAGAAAGAAGTAAGAATGGGAATGGTTTTGAGACATTAATTTAGTTCTTCCTCTTTCTTTCCAAAGCTGAAGAGAATTTGCGATCATCCTATGCATACGACAGACTCTAGCTGAACATTTTAGTCCCATCTTCCGATTCTTTTCTTGGCATCTGAGATTGTTCTATTATTTTTATTGAAGCCAATGGGAAATGCTGTGTTTTCAAGAACTATAATGCTAAATTTCAGAAGTCTTCTCAAAGCTTAATATTAATTCATGATAAAATTATTTGACATTAGAAAACATTGAGTCTTAATCACAGAATTGTTGCTAAAATTCTTCTTTTGAAATGCTTTGATGCTCATTCTAAATATAGCTTTATTTTAAATTATGTTAAATAGCTTTTTCTAGTTGCTCCACACAGCAAAACGTTTTGATTGACTATTTTAATAGTCATGAATAATGAACTGTATGTTTCAGCTTTTGAAACACAAATGGACATTGATTTTCTTTGGCTTGCTTTTGACCCCTAAAGAAGTAAAGCAATTAGAATTCTGCTTGCAAGAGAACTCACTTCTCTCTTGCCTATCATTTTATATATATTCTAAACAGCATTTGAGAACTGATCTTAGTTAATCAGATTTTGTTCAAGTGAAGAAGGGGAAAATCATCAACTCTACAGTGTCTGGAAGCTGTAGATTTTATCACACGCAGCTGTCTGCTTGTGCACATTACCAGCCTGCATCACAGCTGCATGTCCCTGGCTGCAGAAAAAATCACAGATAGCTCTTCATACAGATTTTTTAATCAGTTATAAAATTGCATATATTTTGGTAGCAATATATTTTTTGTCCATGCACTGTAGTTGCTTTGTAATAAAACATTTACCAATCATACATAGAACTCTTCACTCAAGATAGATTTTGAATAAAAATCAGCATCAGGGCTGTACCCCTATGGGTTTTCAAATTTGGAGAGTCTTTATTCTAATTCTAAGGATTATGTGTTTTGCTCTTTTATGGAACAACTTTACGAACACAGAGTGCTCTATATAATAAAAAGTACTCTTTTCAAAATCAGCTTTAGGCTTTATAAAATGGAGAAATGGATTTAAAACCTATCTGGGATTATAGTTCCAAGAAATTGGGGCTGTTAACACATTATGAATGTGACATGATTGGCTACCATCAGGGGTGCAGTTAGTAGCAGGACTCCCTGTTGGCAAACTAAGCAACTCTATTAATGTAAGTGCAAAAATAACTACTTTATTGCTTCTTCAGCTGAAGCAACTTCTCAGTCAAATGTAGTAACATTCCTGAAGGAATTTAATTGGAAAAAGCTTGCTATAATTTTCTTAGCAGTTTGTAAGCAAAATATAGAGAAGTCATCACATCATCTAAAAATTATCACCTCTAACCTTCCTTTAAAAAGGATTTACTTTTGGAAATTTGGATTTGGAAAAGACCTTCCAGGATATTTGAATGAACAAGAACTGAATTTCTGTATCCTGTCATTGGTATTTCAGCTAATGAATTCTTAAGCATCTGGACTAATGGTTCATCAGATGTTTTCTTTCACAGGTTATTATATTACAGAGTTGTGAGATTGCCAGTTGCCTTCTTACTTTTAAAATAGCAACTTTCTGTTTTTGGAAGATGAGTAGTGTAATTATTTATTGCATGCTTTGATTTATGGAGAAATCCATTTTTCAGTAGCTATGATTTGGTACTCCTGTTTATCTGAAAATCTCTACTCAATATTCCCATTCATTTACAATTTACCACCTTTTTTTTCATCTCTGCATGATGATATTATAGTCCCCTGCATACTGATGTTACTGTGTTACTTTTTCCAGAAATGAAAATCTCAAGGTTAATATGCAACCTTGTTTCTTTTCCTCATGTAATGTAGTGTCCTTTTGGTTGATTTCCTCAAATTTGTGGTTTGATAGTTTCTATGTGCTACTTATGTGTATCTGTGTTTGACTCCTCTGTTAATATATTATTCATTGCTTTCTGCATATTTCCACAAATAAGTGTGTGACTTCTTGAAATGAGGCCCAAGTTTTAGGGGAGAAGATATTTGGGGGATTGGTTCACTCTTGACAGATTTGCAAGAGTATCACACAGATTTTATGATGGAGTTATATGGAAGAAAGTGTGAGATGTTTATAATGGAAGAATGAAGAAATATTTCAGAGGTAAAATATGAGCTGAAATGGTGCTTTTTGTTAGTTTTTTATTTTTACCTTGCTTCTTTTTATCTTATCAAAATGAACCTCTGATGGATTTTGCTATCTGTTTTCAGGAGGAAGACTAGTGAAGTTGGTAGATTCAAGGCAATCTATTTCTTTATAGGTAGCAAATCCAGTCAAAGTTATCTAGAAAAGCTATTTGCACAGCCTCCATGCCAACTTTATTTATTTTTTTAGTCATTTATTTCAGGCTGGCACAGCCTGCTGCTAAGTCCTTATGCTTAAAGGGTTTTCAGATTTCATGTAGGCAGCGAGTTTGTCTCCCATAGATACTGGCCACTACTTTTGCAAGAAGTAGTCTGTAGAATATAGCAGCAGCTATACTTGATTATGTTATTTCCTAACAAATTTGTATTGTAATAGTGCTTGCTATGAGAGATTCAATCAGAAATGCCTGTGTTCAGTGTCAGGAGATGTTTATATTCTTGCCGCATTATGGACTAATGCATTCCTATACTGAAAAAGCACACTAGAAAAAAATCAAATTGGTTTTCTGCTTGGAAATAAAAGGGAAGAATTAAATCCTGTTCTGAAGTGCCTACCTGTGAAATACCCCCTCAGTGTGTGTCCTCTAATATGAGTGGGGACAAGTTATGATGACTTGACACAAGAAAGCACAGTAAGGTATTTGGTGCACATGCATATGTCTATATGTGATTTCTTCTTAAGATGCAATTGATGACCTCAGATATTGTTCCTGAAGAGAGATACCTTTGATGGAAATTCTTCACTGTCATGCATCCTATGAGTAGCATCAATGATGATAAATTCAGAAGGTATTCTTTGAACCTTAATATTGAAAATTTAATGTAAGCTAACAATATCCTTTTCCTCTATCTCTCTTAAAGGAAGTTATTTAAATAAAGCTTTCCTTATGTTGGCAAAATGTTTACCAGATACTGTAGCAGCTTTTAGTGGCTTATTATTATATTATGTTGTGAAGTGCATCAGTAATGACCATTAAACAGATAGATAGAGTGTCAACATCCTTGTGTTATAAGATGCAGATAAGATGCCACTTTTTAATTAAGATGTTCATTAGGAAGAACAGCACTAAGTCTTTAAGGGTAGAGAATGCTGCTGTTTTTTTTTTTTAAGTTGGATTTTTCCCCTGCCTTTAGCACTTAGCAACATAAAATGAAATAATTATTTCCCTGATAGCTACTATGTCTGCATACATATACAGCGGTATACATTCTTTACAGTTGTTTGATGGCCACAAGATTGATACCTGATACCATCCATAATTGAGGTAGTAAGCATAAATAGATCAGGTGAAAGAAAACAGAAAATACAGTGGTTTCGCTTCTGCGTTCTTTGTGCTATGATAAAAAATATACATGACCCTATAAAGAGGAAAGAGCAAGTTGCCTTTCTAGAGGAGGGGGTGTTTGGCTTAGCAAACATCTTGCTTCTGTCCTTTTGCTCCTATCCTTGAGGGAAAAGAGTGGTGCTTCCTAAGATTGCTCTTTTTCAGCAACTGAAACATATCCTTGAAATACAGACCTGCTATTAATGCATAGGAGCTCAGCCTAAAGTCAGCCTGAAGCAGCCTGTCTATCTGAGAATTATTTGGGAAAAAATGAAGCTTTTGAAAAGAAGCTTTTCATTTTGAAAAATGAATCCAGAACTCGTCCTAGAGGATCCCATAATTTGGGATCCCTCTTATTTGAAACAGGAAGTCATGAGTAGGAATTTAGTGACATCATTAAATTTGCAGATTGTAGCAAATTTTGCAGTTTGCTACAAAGCAGATTGTAGCCATTTTATCACTGACACTGCAGGCCCATTTGAACTGAAGTTGAGATGCTCTTAAGGATATCTTAGATTTGGCCTCACAATGCATAAGAAGCAGAGTAGAAATTGGTGAAGCCTTCAGGTTGTCCTCAGGTCTCACAGAATGTGAAGGTTTAATAAAAAGCACCAGGATTTCTCTTCTTTTTTGTTCTTTTATGCAAGTATATGCATGTATATCTGGCCAAAGATAAATGCTGCAATAAATTAGGCTTTAGGTACACACTTGTTTTTACTATAGGCTCTACGATGCACCAAAATCTGTGGAGCCTGAGCAGACTTATGGATCTTATTTCATTACTCTTAATTTTCCTAGATAAATTGTGTGGGCATTTTCCAGATAGTGGAGCTGGAAGGAATAGCTAGAACCACCTCAAAAAACAACAGTAAAAATATGAAGGTTTATGAGTATTAAAGATTATGAGGTTTCTAAATACTAATTCCACTTCTGAGAAAGTAGATGAGAAAGAAGTTTTTATCAAGGATCAAGTCTCAATACTTTTTTACTTATGAAGTGATGCACCAGATAATTTGCTGCCATAAAATTGAGGAATGTAAGTTTATCTTTTCTGGGTAAAAAGTATTTTCGGCAGATGATAGAATATTTGCGGGCAGTTAAAGTGCTAGGGGAAAAAAAAAGTTCTACACAAAAATTCAAGAAAAGTTCTACGATTATGACAAAATGCTACATTCTGCAGGTTTATGTGGATAAATAGCTGGAAATGCTACTGAAGGGAAAACTAGTCATTTACCTTTTTTAAAAAAAATAAGCATCTGTAGTGGTAACCTATATTTATGAACATATAAACTGTCTTGTTTTCTGTTCAAAATCCATAGTTTTGCCCTGAAAGCCCATTATCTGTTTGCATGTCAAAGTTTTTTGTTAGCTAAGTTTAAAAAGATGTAATTATATAAATACTGTTTTTTATTTAGAATATTTTTAACACCATCCTTATGAAGTACACGCTTGTATTTATAAATTATGACTAAAAGGAAACCTGAAAACTAGCTTTTTAAATACCACAGAGTAGCGCTTGACATCAAAATTATAGTCATCTGTACGAACTGATTGTTTTCACTGTACTGGGTACATTTGAGATGCAGATTAGGGGCAGTATTTGACCTTTGCTGGATTTGTTTACATAGTCAAACACTCAAATTGAATACATACTCAAGATGTTCTAGACATTAGTAATACTAGTAACACCTATCTATGAAGCCTTTGAGATAGTCTCTCTAGAGACTGCAAGTGAAATATTTGGAGGAATATATTGTCTAAAATATGTAAAATAAAAAGAAAGCAAATATTGATAAGAAAGTAATACTTACAAATGATTACTGTAGGCAAATTTTTTTTTAATCAGATCAGAATGTGTTTGTTTATTTGATAAATGAATTTAATTGTGTATATGTTTTAATGTAATCTCACAACTATACTTACCACGTTGTGAATGTTCATAATTGAAGTCATTAATGGTTTTGACTTTTCATTTGCTCACGTGTATGGCATTATTTTTGCAGTACTGTGTGCTTCATACTGTGTACAGCTCACTGCTGTAGTTGCTGGAATAGGAACATTGCGTGTTGTACCATCTGTATACCTACATGATTTGTGGGATAATCCTCATTCTTACAGCTGATTTCACTAGCAGCCTGCATATGCTTGCTTAGAAAAAGAATGCAGATGTTTTTTCAGGGTGTGACAGGGATGGCATGTGATTGAATCAGCTCTGCCTTGGCTGGAGAGAGGATGTTCTTCTGCAGCAAACTCAGTTTTCACTAGTCTGGAAAGTCTTTGATTTACTGAAGTACACAAGGCAGTCTAAAGAGTGAAATGATTTGTATGATTGCTTCTTCTAAGTAGCTACCTGTTACCTGGGGAGGTTCCTGGCATATTCTCTTTAGAAAAAAGTAGATGATGCATATAACCTAAATTAGGTGTTTTCTGTGGTGACATCCATTTTATTTACAAAGATTGAAGATAATACTCCCTATTACATAGCAATGAATGCATCACAGTTATTTCCAACCTACTTGCTGCTTTTATAGCAGCATTGTGCACCACAAAGGTTGGGCTCCATTTCCTCTCATATTGGTGTCATATCACTTCCTATCTCCCTCTCTGGACACATGCACAAATATGTTAACATGATACACTACTTAAGTACTTTTGACAGCCTTGATAACTATGGAATTTGGAAACCTATAATCAGTCATCTTTTCTCATAACCAAGCTATATTACATGTGTTGACAGCTTCGTTTGGACTTCTGTAATGCACCTGGTGGCCTGTGCTTCCTGACTGTGAGAATATTCAGGTGTTCTTTGTGATGCTGTGTGCTTCTTCAAACAGTATATGTAGGACTCACATGTAAATATAAGCCTCCTGGCATGTTATTCTGAGTATCTTTAATCTTCTCTTTTCATGTTGGCTATTTTCTGTCTTCTCACACACCAAGATCTTTGTATTCAAAGGTTTTATTTAGTTAAACAATGTCTTATGTTCTATTTTACAAATTATCTTAAATATTTCTTCTTGCCACTTGTTGTCTAGCATCTGAATAGTCTTTCCAGTTTTTTGAAACTTCCATGATACGAATTTTTGTTTGAAATGAAAGAGAAATTTCTTATAATCTTCAATTGTCATCTTGACTTCTACTAGGAAGATTGCAGATTGTTTTATTTGCAACTGATTTCAAGCCTAAATAAGAAATTTTGTCAACAGGTTACACTGCTAACTGTTTTACTAGCACTTATACTACTTTACTAAATATAGTTTCACTGTATTTCAGTGAGATCTTAACATTTATTTTTTAAGCAAGAAGCATTGCCTTTTTTCCCATCTTTTTTTCTGCTGCTAATTTGCCAATAGAATTCACTAATGAATGCTGTTGTGTACTAAAACATCCTGTCAGAAAGCATGAAAAAATATTTCATGTTTCAATAGCTACACTTGAATATTTAATTCACAGCTATTTAATTTACATTTATTCAGTGAAATTGTGGAGTCTGCTTAATGTGAATATTTTTATACACTTGCCTCCAGGCAATACATCCCAGACAAGGATAGATTACCCGGAAATTTATTTTCAACTTGATAAAATATCCTTGTTTTTGTTTATGGATGAATCTTCATTATTTGTAGAAGAGTCATGACAGTAGAGTTTAGATTCCCTAGGCCTAAGCCTGTTGTCATTGGCTCAGCAGTAGAAAATCAAAGTGTTAGAAGTTTACTTTAAAAATACAGCAAAGGTACTTAAAAAGATCTCAAACAACTGAAATGATAAATATCTATTTATAGGTACAGTGCCTTAAAGAAGTGAGTTACTGGAGAGAAATTTACCCTTGTGTCTATGTTACGATGATACAGTGCATTGAGAGACCCAAAAAGAAGATCTGGCATTTGTTATGCTCAGTCTTCGGGTTCCTCAAATTTTGTAGTCTAAATATAGTGTAATGTTACCAGCAAACATGCTGTTTGAAGAAAGTGATAGAAAAATGTTCTAACTGGAAAGAATCTGGACTGGAAAGTTGCTCAAGATTTTAAAGGCGAATCTGAAGCTATGTGAACCGATAGAAAAAAGGAGCTAAAACTCCACTGAACAGTAATGTAGTTGGAAAGAATCATAACAGACCAGTATAACTATGTGTAGTTTCTCTTAGTGACATGAAGTAAATTTTAAGTTCTGTAACCTAGGTGTTTCATTTTGGCAATATCAAGTCTACTGAATAGAGCAAGATCTTGATTGTGAACTAGAACGTCTGAACTAGATTTGCTCTGTGATCACCACATACACTTGAAAGAGTGATATGATTTTTTTTTTGGCTCATTTATCCCTTTTGACTTAACTTAATACTTCACAGGCACATGGATTAGTAGTCTGACGCTTCACTGATGTATGATTATATAGAGGTTTATTTCCATTGGTTCAATACAGCGAAGATATATAGCATACTGGATATTTATTTACCTTTGCATTTTTGGTTTCTCAGACATATTCCACATGATCTAATTCATATGTCTAATTTGTGTAAACAGGAAGTTATTGCTTTCTCTGATATATTCCCTTTTAAAAGAACATTGGACAAACCTCAAAAATAATGGATTCATTGCAGGATTTTTTAAAATGAGTTTGCCTAAATCTGTTCTTATAAATTATATTTGAGATGGAGTCATATTTGCTCATTTTTCAGTCTCTGTCCTAATTGATACTCTCCAAGGAAGAACACTTGGGGGTCTTATGATTTACATACAGTAATAAGCATTCAAAGGATTTTCTCAGCAAGAGTTTTGCCTCTTAACAGAGTCACAACTGATAAATTGCTTTTATAATATAACACTGTAAAAGAAGAAGTGGAACTTTAAAACAGCTGAACATACGGCTATGTAACCTCTAGTTTTTAGTATATTTTAACAGTTCTGGTTTCCTTTTCCTGCTTTAGTATTTAGTTGTGAGACAACAACTATAATTATATGTATTTTTGGTTTTGATGCAGTGTCACGTTTTTGCACGTATTTGCACTGACTGAACCATCATATTGGTCCATTTGGCTTGCTTATTTGCTATTGTTATTACAGGAAATTTGGAAATTTTCTGTACCTTAGTGGTAGGAAATACTATAATTGCAATCAACTATGTGTATATATATGTGTTTTTATATGTGTATCATATTTGCATATGATTATATGAATTTAATATGCAAAACTCAGATGAGTTGTTTCCTTAACCTCATTAGCATAATTAACGCTCCTTTGTAGGATCTAGCTGATATGATCTTTGTCGATTAAAAAAACACAATATGCTGCTTTTATTTTTACAAAACTTAAAAAAATATGTAAGTTGGTTTATCTGTCAATATTAGGCGTAGGGCTTTCTTTCTGTGTTGTACTCCATTTTCTAAAGTTCATGTGACTAGCTGATTAGCTGTGCTGGGGAAATACTATGTGTCCTTTATATTTTAATGATACACTTACACCCCAACTATAATGCCACCAAACCAACTATAACAACTATAATCTTAGCAAAATTCTACTGGCACTTAACGCAGGTCTCTGGCCTCAGCATGGACCAACACAAACTTGCATATTGCCGACCTTTGGAAAGCAGAAATACTAAAAATTCTTGCTTTGCCCCTAATTGGGGTATTCTTTTTGCTGCTGCATAGTATTTTATGATGATACTGTTAATTTACAGAAATAAAGCTGCTATCAGTAAGAATCATCTGCCTTGATAGAAGCCAGAGGATTTTCTTTCCCCATTCCAGAAGGGGAGAATAGGAAACTAACATGACTTGGCTGCCTACCAAATGCACACATAATGGAAAGATCTCTAATGTACTGGAAATGTGCATGTAAAAAACTATTCTGCTTACACAGTATTTTTGATTGTAGTGACAATGCAAGAGCTTGGTCCCCTTTAAAAAAAATTGCATAGCAATGAAGAACCATCTGTCAAGATCCTCTCTCTCTCACAGTGCGTTCTTAGTGACTCATGTTGAGTGAATCAATGAGCAGGTGTATTAATCAAGGATGTGAGGTATTAAACCACTTACAACTTGTTATGTTTTGCTATGCTTGCAGGCATTACATGCTCATTAGCAAATATTTTGATTACCACTGCCTATGTCTTTTGCAGTTGTCTTATTGTAAGGCAACAACTATGGTTGATGCTCAGACTGACTCTTCTTTGGGCCCATACCTTGCTCATTAAGAAGTTGCTATTTTAATGCAGTATTTAACATAGTGTTATGGATTATCTAATCTTCTCTCTTGGCAAGGAATAAAACATATGATCTCACAGTAGGTTACCTTTATTAAATAATCCTATGGTTCCACTATGATAATAACTTAGTGCAGTTAATCACTAACTCTGTCTACAGGGCTTTTATTTGTCTTCACTTTATGTTGAGGTGGCCTGTTGCAAATGCATTAATTGCCCATAGGATGAAATATTGAGTCTATTTTGTCCAGTTCGGCCTTTACACAGAACTTTTAGGAACTTTTATTGCTGATACCACTGTTTCAATAGCCCATCTTTCTGAAGTTAACTGAGGAGGCAGCTACAAACTGCCTCTGTAGTAAATACTTCTGAGAGTATTCAAGTACCTAGGTATGGTATCATGGATATATTCATCTATGCTGAGGCATATGTGCAGTATAATAATACAAACATCCTTTTCTAGGCAATCAAATGATGATGATTGTGCTAATGCACTCTGTGTTTCCTGTTGCACTCCTCAAGTTTTATGTAGTATGTAGTATTTCATAAAGTAAAACAATTGTGAATGTTGGAAGACATATTCTGAGTTTTACTTAAAGCTTTTGTGACCAAGTTGTACCCAGGAATACTCTTCATTAAAGTAGTTGGGAATAAGCCATAGAGATCTCTTAATTTTCATGAGTTCTTTTTGATTTATGATTCAAACTAAAAGAATTACTTTAGTATTCAGCAAAAGGTCTAAGAGAAGCCATGATCAATTACAGTAGACATTTTACAAAGAAATTGATTTGATGAAAGGCAGAAAAGCTTCTGGCAGATAATTCTGGGCTGTACTGTTCATCATTATCCCAACAAAAAGATTAAAGCAATTTAGAGTTTAGAAGCTTTAAGCCAGAGCTGTCTAACAAAATGTGTAAAGGCAAAGAAGTGCCAAACGTGACTCAAATGTGCAGTCAGGAAATTCTAGAATTGCTATTTGTGATTAAATCTCTATGACCTTTTTTACTTTTACTGTCCTCTGACTGGCATACATCTGTCTTCCATGCCAGATTTCCAGGTTATGGAAGACTAGCTAATATTTCTCATTGTTTTAGAGAGGAATAGAAACACATTGTACTATTTCATTCTTGTGGAGGTGTCATAGAAGATTATATGGTAGAGGTTTTTGCTTGTTAATTAGAAATACAAAGTTTTCTTCTTCAAGCTCTACAGTTGTTTTGGTGATAGCTCCTATGCAACTGAGATCTTAAGAAAAATTACAAAGGTTATTGGTTTTGCATTTTGGAGGAGGAAGTCATACATAGAATTATTCTAACTCTCTGGTATTCATGTACTGCTACTTGAAAACTAAATGTCGCACTCATATTTTTAAATTACAGTAGAAAATTATGACTAGATCTGAGAGAAAAACTTCTCACTGCTAGCAACATTGGCGTATTATGTAAATTGTCTTCTTGCTTTCTCTTGTTTTTCCATACAAATAAAAAGCAGTATGATGTCTAAAAAGTGTAAAATTTTCCTATACAACTTAGGGTAATTGCTGTAGAAAGACTAAATTTTCTCTGAGATAAATTCTAGTAGAATTATGCTTCTGGCAAAATATTAATGAATATTTTGTATCTCCAGGAAACTGACAATCTTATCAAACTTAGCAATGCTGAAAAACATTTGTGCACACACATGAATTTTTGAAAGTGCAGAAGATGAGTGAAGTAATATGATCTGTGCTCCACAGAGTTATCATAAACACTATAAAGAGGTGTTTGGATACCCAAATATATCTTACTTGTCTATGTAAAGAGCAAAAAGAAATTTGGAAAATATGTAATTTATCTTGGGCATTTGAATATAGTGTGAGAACTGAATGCAAAAATGTATCAATACATGTAGCAAATATGAGAGATGAGAAATGGAATCACTTGCATTTTTTATATTCAAAAACTGCTAATTCTTGAAGTTAATTAGAAACAAATAACAAGACAGGTACTCAGAAATCTTGTAAGTGCATCCATGAGATTAACAAATGGGATAGTATTTGTTTTTAGCAAGAAGACTATATTTATTTTTTAATATACAGTAGTTAAAAATGCTGATGATTTACATTCATTTATGTCTTTATATATAAGTAGCCCACATTGCTGAATATAATTTCTGCTTCTTGTATTTTTCTCTTCTGTTTAGTCACTGAGTATACTTAGTTATGCAGCAACTGAGTAAAATGGAACATTTATTGTATTGTAAAATAACTTTCCTTTACCAAAGGCTGACATATCACTAGTATAAAGTTGGGAAAGAGGTCAACTAAATTTAAATTGTAAATGAAAATAGCAAGCAGTGACTAATAAATTTGTAGCTTGTTGAAAAAGGTAAGCTAAATTCATTGGGACTGAAGCCAAGAGCATGGCTACAGGGAATATATAATGCACTGTGATATCATTTCTAGTGGAAGCTTTATGAATAAGAGGGTAGAACATATTAACAATTATGCCGATGGCTGAGACTAAATTGAATTATAACTGCATTAACTGTAATAACAGTTTTCCCTTTTCTTTTCCCTTCCAAGTATTATGAAATTATTTTCTTGAAAAAAAAAACCCTCTGAATATTACTAAGTGATCTTATAATTCACTCTTGACTATAATGGTCATTCATTGGTTAATGTGGATAATTATCTTTTGGGAAAATACAGATTTATTTGGTGACATCTAGCCTGGGGCTTAAAACAATGAAACACAAGTATCCAGCTGAGCAATGATGACATTAGTCATTTTTAAGCATCTATACTATAAAAAGGGATTAAGGTTGATCAAAACATTTTTTTTTTGTCTTCCACCTGGGGGAATTTACTAACATTCCTCTTATACACTTCTGAGCATTAATTGATTTAAATAGAAAATGATTTCTCTGTAAACTGTCATTAAATTATCACATGAGAATAGTAGAATTTAGAATGCATCTGTACTCACTTGTTTTATGCCCCTGATATTCAGATGCAGTCCTCTGTATCTTTGGACCTTACGAACTACAGTTCAAAACAATCTGAATTACATCCAAATCCAAAGAAGTCATAATCCACTTTATTGCCATTCACAGTTTTCTTGATGAAACATATTCTTAGTAGATTTCTTGACTGATAAAATTGACTTAACTTCTATAATTGAGCAACAAAGCATAAAATGCAAAAATGTCACCTAAGGCTGGAGCAAAATGTATGGATGAGCTGAATTTGCTTTTTCATAGTCCAGCAGGGATTCATACTACAAATGGTAAACCTGAAAAAGATTTTGGCTCCTGACTACTTTATGAATTGCAATCTGAGCAGAGATCGCAGTTAATCCTCAGTAGTTTTAGGTGACCTGGAGTACTTCTGTTGTAATTGAAAACATCAGTTAAGTGCTACCTTTTACTTTTAGTAATTCTTAAAATGTCACAATTTTTGACTATTGAACTTCTTATCTGCTGGTGGTGTTAACTTTATTAACAATGCTAATGTTATCTACACTTACCTTCTTCTGCACTTACCTTCTTCTTGTGTATATATACACATTTTTACGTAATATCAACTTATTTTTCTTTATTTGGCATGCATTTAACACAATTTCAATATGTCTAACCTTAATTTTCCCTGGAGTTGTCTTTTCCTTTCCCTCTCCTTCTGATTATTCTTTGATTTATTTATACCATTTTTGCTTGCTTTTCCCATTTCTTTGCATCTTAACATTTTCTGTTTTTTCATCATTTTATCTTTTTTCTTTTTTTTTTTCTTCTTAAATGTTGGCAGAAGTGTACACAACTGAAAAAGACTGCATATGTCATGGAATGGCAGTATTTGAAATAGTATTTTCAAAGGTATAACTGTGAAACAATGAGCAGAAAAGCAATTAAAGAGCTTCATCTCATCAAAGAACATTACACAGCTATTTTCAGGTTGATCAAGATGGAAAATAGAACTAGTTGACCAGTATAAATTTAGGTTTAATAGGTACTATGAGTAGGGGAAAGAGAAAAAAGGAAACATTAGTGAACTGCAACAATCCACACTAAAAATGCAGATCATTGATGGAGTTCCAACTTCGACAATGCCCCTCCATCCTTGTTCCCATTTCTAGCTAAGATTCTTTGGACTTGCTGAGAAAATAGAAAATTCTTTTATATTCTGCAGCTTTGCTATGTTCACCCATGCTTTTTTTTATCACAGAGACAGATTTCATTTCATGATCAGTGAGTCTGGAAGGCATAGGACTTCATAAAACTTGGACGACTTTGTAGAAAAAACGTTTCTTAGCTATGTCTGGGTCAGGTCTCACAGATCTCTTGTTCTGACAAGTGTTAAATGTCTGATAAGCTGCTTATCAAACTTCCATTAATTATATATCATTTGGTTACTGATTTGACATGAGTGACATAATCTGAAGGGGTCAGAGCAAGTATTATCCCTCATAAGGGAAACAGGATTGAGGAGCCAGTGATACCAAAAAAAGAATTTTGGAGTGTGCAGTATTTTTTAAGTTAAAGCTGGTATCTAGAAGAAAAAGAGACTGTGTTCCTCTGTGGTTAGGGCTGCCCAGGAGCAGTGAAACATGAGACTGGTACCAACCTTACACTGCGGCCACACCACGTGAGCTCTAGAGATGGGCCTAATGCATAGCGCTGCTGCAGTAACTGTGTTGCGGGCTGCTTGCGCCTGCAGTGATTCTACCAGATGCTTCATCCTCCAAATCCAGCAAGCTCCAGCGAATCCTGGAAAACAATGGGGCATGTATCTTGATTTTTACTTCACTCCTGTCTACCTATCTTGCTTGCAGAGGAAGAGGCAGTACACGTGGACCGACTTCTTCATGCATTTAGATACTCTATTATTTACTTAAATGTTTGCACTAGAATATAAATCAGTGGTGTAACTTGGCCTTTATACAGTAAGTTAATGTGATCAATAACTCAACTGTCAGCTCCTTTTCCTTACTTGTGGTTTTAGCTTATTCTCAGGATTTCCTGGTTATATTGTAAGTGGTCCTTTTAAAAACCTCTTGCCAGCTCTGCAGAAAAAGATGATAAATTGTCTAGCATCTTTCTGTGTATTCTGACATTCTGTTCCACTAAATAATTTACTAGCAAAGAAATTGCAATGAAAGTGTGGCTCGTGTTTCTTTGAAATGTTTGTCTTGACAATTTATGATACTTGACAAAATATTTGTCTTGCCTCCAAGAACAAAAATGAATTAAGGGGCAGATTTTGTAACTGCATGAGTGGGTTCACTCAACTTTTACATACTTTTAAGTAAAAAGAGATTTAGATCAGAACTGCACAAAATTGATCATCTCAATTGCAATGGTAGATTTTCTAAATTCTGAAGGTAGTATAAAAAAGTTGGAGTGCAGAGTATGCATGGGAAATTGTCAGTAAAGCTGTGTGAAGCCATATTTTGAAGAATATACAACATAACCTGTTGCATGTTTGCTCTGTTACTTACTGTCTTGATCAGAACTCTATAGAGAGCCCAATTTCAATGTTTTGTGAGTCTTTATCAATTAATTAAAGCACTTTATCAGTCATTTCGGTTTGTGCAGAGTGATGTGAAAGTAATAAGTCATTATTTCTTTGAAAGGTATTTTGGGATGATCAATTTATTTGGAGGTCCCAAAGAGACATTCATATTCTGTTGATTGAACACGAACTGGGAAATTATCCAGCTAACTGCCTTTGCATTACTCTCTCTCAATACACATGAGCTACAGTTGTCACACACATACACATATATGCATACACACACATACAGTATTTTTTAAACCACATTCTTCCCCAATTTTCAGTCTAAAGCTTGGCTTCTTGAAAGTAAGGAATTTGTTCTTGAAATATCTGGCTTCCCTGAGTTTGAAGCTTACGTTGGAAAACAGAAGCATCTTCTGCACATAACTTATATCCACTGAAGTATGTGGTTTAACTGTACATTTATTAAGATGATGCAGAGCACTGTGTTGTGCTAGCAGTATAAGCTGAGAGTATCAGTTTATACCTTTTGTTGTGCTAGCAGTATAAGCTTGCGAGTATCAGTTTATACCTTTGAAAAACAGGAGGTTATTTTCAGCCATTTACTGTGAGAGCGACAGAACCCTGGAACAGCCTGCCCAGGGAGGTTGTGGAGTCTCCTTTTCTAGTGATCTTCAAAACTCACCTGTATGTGATCTTGTGCTGCATACTCCAGGTGTTCCTGCTGGAGCAGTGGTATTGGACTAGATAACCTCTAGAGGACCCTTCCAACATTAACCATTCTGTGATTCTGTGATTCTGTGATCATGATGTACTTAACTGGTGTTCACTTCAGCATATGTCCACTTCAGCTAATCAATGCATGATAAAATAGATTTTCTTCGCTATGTTAGATGGTGATTGCATTTGTTAAAACAAATTAGCTAGGAAAACCTTTAATCTTTATTGCATGCTTTTATAACCTTGTCTGCGTGTATTGTTAAGACCATGAATGATGTTATCGTTTTAGGAAAGTCCAACAGCTTATCTTATATTTCATCTGTAGCCTCCTGTCTATTCTTATGTGCACATATTGCCACAAGCTGCACTGTTTCTTGGCGTAGAAGTTGTGAATTTTTGCTTTTGTTTTGTCAGTCCTTCCCTGATTAGTCCCTCTAGATATGTTTTATATACATCTATTTTATTTGGTGAAATCTATGCATTTATAATGCACTTTATAAAGTACTTTTTGCACACACTTTTAAAGGGAATAGAATGATCTAAATGCATACTATTGTATTAAAGAAAATCAGTTTAATCTGATTCTTGTTAAAAACCTGTTTTGGTAGTTCTACCAAATACAAATTAAAGATACTTTTCATCATCATCATTTATGAACTGGACTAACTGTTCTCAAATTGCCATTATATACCTTGATTGAACAGAAGGAGAATTTTTCAAAACTGTCTTCACTTCTAATGGATTATATATATATATATATATATATATATATAGTTTTTTTCAGTGGGAAAGAAGAAGGCTTTTCTTACTTTTTCAGATATTTTTAGAAATATTGCATCTAATAGTGGGAAGCAGAGAATTCAGGATTAAAGAGACAAAAATGAATCTTGCAGTCTAGATTTGAGCTATTACCTTATTATCGTCTAATAAAAAAGTACTTGTAGGATTTCCAGTATATATTGATTTAACAGTTAATTTGTCTCAGTTCCTTTCACTCTATGAAATATCGACAGTTTCCCTTAATTAATCCCACACAAGCAGTCATTAGTTTATTTGTCTTAGTGAAGGTTCTTGAGGTATGTACTCTGTGTAGCTATATTGTAAAACTTAAAAACAAGTATGCTCGATCTTGCAGTGGTAGACACATATCTTTATAACTATTTTAGTTCAGTTTTTATTTTTATTTATATATTAAAAAAATCTGAAAATAAAGGCTAAAAAATAGATTTTGCAACTTAAAGGAGCTGCAGATCTGTGTATATGTTTCCTTGTGTTCTTCTGAAGTGAAAACACTGTACTATAGCTCAATTCTGCAATAATTGTAATTACAGTAACTGCAGTGTAATATCTGTTTAGAAGCAACTGTTACAGCAAATGACTAAAGCTAGCACATGATTCCTTCCAGGTACATTCAGGATTAATTTGGATGCCATCAAGCACATACATAGTTCAGAGATCTCCTGGCAAGTAATGTACCAGTTCAGGAAATAATAGAAGTCTAATAGATCTATCCACCAATGGGATCCTCCACAGTCACAAATTGATTTTAATGTCAACTACAATCTGTTGTTAGATGTTTGAGGCATTTCTCAACAGACAGAGCCTCACTGACTTTTTTCTTTTGTAGTGAACTGAAGTACTCAGTTCTTCTTGGATTAACGCTTATTCACTGTTCTTGAGATAAGTTACCTGCTGTTTTAAAGCATATACTTTTCATTGCTATGGCCAAAAGTATTGTTGCTCAGTTGAAAGGGATAGAGTAGCTTTTCTGAAATCTTGCAAAACTCTTGGACAAAGCTCTCGGATAGAGATCGTCATGGGGCAGAATTATGACTACAGGAAACTTCCCTCAAAATATTGGTGTGCATTTGTAAATTCTACAGCTGATTTACTGTTTAGCCTACAGAAGTTTTTTTCGGCATGATGTTAATTCCTTTTTTACTAAGGTAAGTAACTTTCAGGGGTATACCTTGGTATTTTTTTCTAATACATTTTCAGAAATGAAAATCACTACATTTCTTTGCCTTGTTTGATTAATTATTTAAATAGATAATTTATTAAATGTAACTACCTTCACTAAATTAAGCTTGATATTTTGCTTTTAAATTAGAAAATTATTTTCTCCCCTTACTTTGATTAAGTAATCTCTGGGAATCTCAGTTTGTAGCAATTCAATCCAGTAGTTGAATTCTCATAGTTAAACAATGAACCACAGCAACTGAACAAGGAAGTGTTCTCAGATACAATATCTAAAAAAAAATTATCATAAGCATCACAGCAGTACAGAGAAATATGCAAGCAAATGTGTTATATCCTATAATCTAGTCATATATTTAAAACCCAATCAAATATCTATCTCACTTCTATAGTGATACAGCAGCGTATTCTCTTTATCCTTAAAGTCTTATTGGTCAGCAGTAATTATTAAAGTCATGATTTTTTCTTGAAATAGATTTTTTTTTGGCAGCTATATTCCACAGAATGAACTGATTTGTTCTTGCTTCTGTGAGACATGATGGAAGATTAATCCTTACTCCAAGAGGAAGGGAGGAATGAAGAAAGAGCAGACTTGGTTCTAAATGGCTAAAATAGAAATGACTGTGTTCCCTGCTGCCTGTGCTTAATTAATTCTAAATACATTTCCAGCATTTTTTCATGAAATAGCAAGAAGTTAGTTTCAGCATTGTATGACTGTGTAAACATTTGTGCCTTTGCGTTAGCAGAACTAGATGACAACAGTAGGATCCACATGGCCCTCTTATTTTCCCTCTGACTGTTCTAGATTTAACACTTATAAAGGAACATGGTAAATAGGACTAGCAATAGGAAAAGAGGCAGCTGCCACAAACTGAAGCATAGGAAGTTCCACCTAAGTTGGAGAAAAACCTTCTTGACTATGAGGATGGCAGAGCACAGATATCATTATAGTGTGATGGCACTTAGGTATCATGCCCATTGAGCCTTCTTTTCTGTTAGGAATAAGTCTCCTTGCACCACTGCTGAATGATATTTGACTTGATATTTTATTTCCAGAACAAAAATTTTAAAGGAGAGAGATGTGACCTTGATTCTACAAAGTTTCTGTGGGTGGAGAAAGGAAATGGGACTTATATTACATGTTCTTTAAGAATTCTGTACCTTACTATGGCTGTTAAAAAGACTTAGATTCTCAAACAGTTTTTTTGACTGCAGCTTACATAGAGTAACTACTTCCTATCTCATTCTCCCCACCCCAATAGCAGAATTACTAAAAGATAAGTTGAGCATTACTTTCAAGCTTAGCTTTCGTGGTTTGCCACATAGCTGTTGTGAAAGTGTTTAATACTTCAAAAGATTGTAATATTAATTGAAATGTGCATTGGAAAATAGAAATGAAACAAAATCAGGTTTCCTACCTGTTTAAGGAGCTTTGGAATGTAGTACTTTTAATTACCAAAAGTGTAAAGGACCTATTGTAATGCAGGCAGCATGACAAGTCTTCAGGGAGATTTTTTGACTATTACAGAATGCAAGCAGTGTCTCCCAGAGGGTAAGATTACAGAGGAGCATTTACATTATCCAGTCTGTAGCTGCAATGAAACTACATTTAGATTCAAGGGTGATGAAACACTTATGAGACCATTGATGAGATTATGCTATGAAGAGATTTTGTAATGCAGGATAATAAATAACTGGATTATCTTGTGAGATTCAGTGGTACATAAATGAGATCTTGGAGGAAGGCTGTAAAGTTCTTACCTTCTCCAAAAGGACAACGATAATGATGATAAAATGCTATTAGTGCAGAGTGAATCTATTTTTTGTTTTACTTATTGTTGATTATGCAATGATGTTACAGGTCAATAAGCTTTCTAAGTCACATGAGATTTTTTTTCCCAATCCTTGTGAGAACATTAGTGAGGAAGAAAAAAATAATTCAACAAGATTTATTTAGATGTGTGCTAAAGTAGAGTTGTCTGGTTATCAGTTATTTGACATTTATGCTTTTGTGACAAATTACAATTTTGTCTCTGCTGCTCTGAGTTTATTTTTGATCAGATAGGAAAACCTTTCTGAAGTCAGTTGCTGACTTTCATCAACTGTATACAAGAATCTGTTACTGTCTGTTTCATATTTGCAGTAAAATAATTGCTTACTAAAGAAAAATGAAATATTTTGAAAGAAAATATATCTTAAAGATTACATTAAAGATTGCCTTAGTAAGTCTTGGTATCATGGAATATTATTTTTCTTGTTCTGTTTCTTGAGAAGGTGTTGATAGTGAATATTTATTAAGAAGAAATTAGGATCAATTTGTGATTTTCTTCAATGTATTTTTATTATGTTTAGAGCCAGAATCATGTTCACTGATTTTAACTACTACTTAAGCAGTAAAGAATACAAATTTACTGCTTTGACATTCTAATAATAGAAAATACTGATTTTCTGATTTCTTGCATTGTATGTATTTGTGTTCATGCACAGCATAAGTCTGCTGAATCTTTAATTACCAAAGGATTTTTGCAGTTGCAGTATTGATGATTAGATAGTTTGCTAATTCACTGTACGAAGTATTGTCCTGAGTTATTTACATTATTTTTGTGTTTTTAAGGAAGTGTACAATCTTGTCCCACAGAGGGAGATCTCATATGTCTACAATTCATCCAATTTATCCAAACCATCTTACCTTCTTTTGGTATTTGAAAACTGTGACACACAGTTTCATGATGGACGATCTTATTTCTAGAATGGATTAAAGTAGAAACAACTAAGCAAATCTGGGAAACATCAAAGTCTAGAAGACCAGAAATGGAAAATTTGAAGGTGCTCTTAGGCAGCAACTTGTGAATCTAAAATATATGTGATGTATTGGTATTAGATAGTACACATATATAAGAATAATTATATAGCATTATATAAGAATAGTTGAAGGTGGAATGGAAATGGAAAGGAGAAGGAATTCTAATGATACCTATATTAGCAAGCATCTTCCTATCCTAGAATAGAAGAAATGAAGAGATATTGACTAGGGAAATAGTTAAAACCTTTTATTGCAACAGTTGTTTCTCTTAGGAATCTTCTGTAGAAGACTAAATTGAAAAAGTCCAGTTGATTTATAGATCACAGTAATCTAGATATTACCAGTCCTGGCAAATTCTGCATCCCCTTGCCATTGCTGGAGATCGGTTGAGAGTATTGTGGCATGCACTGCTCACTTGGCTGAAATGTAGGCCAAATAACTTTATTATTTATACTTCTTATTCAAAAAGCTGTCAACAAATATCCATAATACACATAGTTTTTGTGTCAAATACAATAGCAGTAACCACAGAACTGTGTCTGCAGACATTTCCTGTGTAGACTCCATCTGGCCTTTAGGATTCTATTAATAAACAAATATGTTTAAAAGTGGTACATTATGGAAAACTAATTCACAACTTCATGTAAGGCAGAAGAGAAGTATTTAATTTTTCAGAAGTTTTTCTAATGCAGTTTATTAATTATTGCTCAACCAAATTTGTCCCAGCTTAGAAAATCTTACATATTCATTTTCAATTATTTTAATCACATCATAAGTGCTTCCATATACAAAGATACAAACTTTCTGACTTTTTTTTTCCATTGCTTATTGTGACATCAAAGAGTACTAATTCAGATATGTAAATTAAGACCTTTTTGATGTTTTAGTACACAGTCAGAGAGTGGAGATATGCTTCTCTAATATGGCAATTCAGAGCACCTAAATTAAACACATCCTTGACAAGCTCTAAAAAAGTATCTCTATATGTGTTGCTGTTACAAAAAAGCATGCAGTGTTGTGATCTTCCTTAATCTTGTAGTATACTTAATCAAATCATTACATGAATACTGCTGTATATTTTTCTTGCACATATGCTACCAAACTAATTGAGCATACTGCCTTATGGCTTGATATATGAAGGTAAATTTGGGATTTTAATAGTCGAGAAACCTGTTAGGTTCATTAGAGAAGGTTCCACAGTAAACACCTTTTATTTACACCAATTCTTCTACATACCAATTCCAAGGAACCTTACAATTTACAGATTTTATGATAGCATAAAGTAAATATGACTACATCTGTTATTTTGACAAGAAATTTTGGTTAAAATCGGTAATATTTTGTTAGAAAGGATATAATAGAGACATGAGTAAAACAAGCAAAAGTGGACAGAGAAAAGCATAAAGGAATATGTTGAAAAAATAGCCTTTGCTTCAACAATACATTGGTCCTTACAAAAATTTAGTGTTGGGAGCAAGTCAGTATTTAGTGTAATCCAAGAAAATGGCACTAGGAACAAAAAGACAGTTGAGGCAAAATAAAAGGAAAAATTGAAATCCATGAGAGCAGTGGACACATAAATGTAGCTGGTCGAGTAACCAAAAACTGTGTAATATCAGGCAGTGTTCCAGTCTGTGGGTTTATAAACAGGATATATTCTGGCAGCAGGAAGCATACAGTGCAATTAAAATTTGCCAAAGATCATCTTTCTATCAGCGTCCTGTAGTAGCAATGACTAATTTGGGATGGTGCCCAAACCGTCAACATTTGCATTTGCTTAGGACATAGGTGATAAAGAAAAATATCCCAATTACTATAAACATAAAATAAAATAAACTATTTTTTTTTACATTTACATGAACAATTATGTATATGTATGACTGCTTCAATTTGATTGTGTTGAATAAGTTAATGATTATATTACTACCATGACTGCTGCTACAGAGGAAAAAGTTGAACTCTGGTCTGCCTGCCTGTCTTGAAAATTAGTCCCTCCTGAATAATGCCAGTGATATTTCTGGCACTATTCTAGGAGGAAATTTAATTTCCTGAGATATTTAAATGACAGAAGCTCTAACTTCTTGGAACTCTATTAACTCAGAAAATCTGCTGTCCGTGTTTTGCACACAGTAGCTCAAGGGCAGCTTCAAGCCCTTGCTATGCATGCTTATATTGATTGCTGAAAGGTTGCTCTAACAAACAAAGTGCTGAAGGACATGCTATACTTCCTCCTGTTGTGTTTTACCTCTAGAGTGTGTTGCAGAGTATATTTAGAAACATCTGTCAATTCACAGTGAAATGAGGTTTAATTCCTGATAAATACATAGCAGAAAACTATTCATACAAGCTTATTTCATTGCTCTTTGAACATATGAATGGCTTGGCAGAATCAGATGAAGCTAAGTAAATTCAATCTTCTTCCCAGTGGAAATATTGTTACTCTAGCAAAGTGCCAAGTCCTTTTGTTCATTTGCCTCTGAAAACTAATCAGTAGTAAGTGCTCCCAGTCTATAAGAATAAGATATGTTATGTGCCCTCAAAATACCCGCCAAGTCCCATCCAACTTTGTGAGCGCAAGGATTTTCATATGTTCATATGGTTGACCGCATTTCTGTTCGGACTGACCACCTGCTTTGTTTTTGCAAATATATTCTGGGAAAAGTAGAGAGCTGACTCCTGAGGAAAGTTTTTATTTTACAGTATTTCTAATGAAGGTTAGCAGCTATAAATTCTGAAGAAGTAAAGCAATATAATCTTATTAACCTCTCTGTGAATGACAGGTTTGAAAATCACATAGACTAGATCTTGCAAGAAAACTTTTGACCAATCCCCAGCAGTGTAATCACTTAAAATGATCTATTTTTTGTCTATATATATGAGAAGAGGAAAGCAGAGATGATAAACTGCTGGCCATGCAAGGTTTCTTTCCATGGGCAGGAAGAGAAAGCTCATGACTTCAAAACAGTGACTACATTCAGAAGAACATGTGCTGAGTATTTGTCTGTTCCTCAAGTCGAAAATACCAGTTAATATCGAAACTAAGAGAACAAGAGGACAAAGATTTTATTAGAATTTTTCTCATTTTGAGATGATCAACCTTTGTGAGATTTTCAGGGCCTAGACCAGAGCGCCCAAGTTTCTGTGGTACTACCAGTACCTGATAACTGTGTAAAATGTATATGTGTATAGGTAAATGTATATATATAATGTATATGTATATATTTAAATGTATCCATGCCTTCCTCATCTCCCAACCAGTATGCATCAGCAATACCTTTGGTTTGATTGTCTTGCTCACTGGTCAGCATTCTTGTTGACTAGCTGACATTGCTTCATGAGCTGGACCTGGTTTTGGACAGCCAGTAGACCATCTATAATCAGGAAGATGCATTATTTGCATCAGGAAGCTATGGGATGTTTTAAAAACCAAAGAATTTAGAATAGGTAATGTGCCTACAGGGGAGTTTTGCTCTTTGAAGAAAATAGTAAAAAAAGAATATTTTGTTAAATGAGGATATTCTCATATTTCAAAAGAAAGGACTCCTTAGAAGCCCCTCCATGTTTGCTTGAACAATGAACCTTGTGCTTATTATTTAATATGAAAATACTTCTGTGCTTTACTCTTAGATTGAGAACTATTGCAATTGAAATCTTAACATAGATTTGTGAAAATGCTGTACTCAGAGTTTGTACTTTCAAAATAGAATGGTAATGTCTCTTACATTGGTTTTCTTTTTTTTTTAGTTTCATTTAATATATTGTTAGACTCTTCTTAGGTATCCATATGTGATTGCAGTAACTTGAAACAGTATCTTATAAAGCTCCTAATTTGGAATTTGTGGGTTCTTTGAAGTCACGGCTTTAATTAAACTAATGTTCATGGACATGATAGGAGGGCATGAAAGCAGAGGATAGTTTAGCAAGACTTGTGTTATCACTTCTGAGTGATTTTTTTTTCCTTTTAATTAAACATCCAAGGGCAATTTGCCCAAAATAAAGCTCATTCAATCTCCCAGCCATCCATAAGATGAACCATGCATTAGGAGTCCATACAAATCTATCTACATTGATACGCTGACAATGTTATATTAAATAGGTAGATGTTTTTGAAATTCCTCTTAATCAGTTGTGGTATAGATTTCCTGGCCTTTCTAGTTTATTTTCCTTGATTTTATCTAGATTTAATTAGATTGTTTTGATATATTTCTTAAATAAATTTTTTAAAAAATCCTCAGCTTCTTAACTGATCTCAGCTTAGAATAAGGCTATCTCCTGATTTTACAAGCTATCTAAGGTTAAATACTTTAAAGGCTGTTAGATATACAAGCTATATGGTTAAAGTGGTCATGAAAATACCTTTGTATAAATCTAGTACAAATTAATATATGAGAATATTTTGTTATATCTTCATTTTTTATGGTTCAAAATATTTTTATAGATGTAGTACTGGAAATTGATGATGTAATAAATAACATGTTAGATATATTTGACCTACTATTTCAGAAAAACAGAATTTTCAGTAACAACAATGGAGATATTTTTGCAGTGTTGGCTATATATCAAGTATTTTTGTTCTACCCTCTATTTACATAATATATGCATGTATATATATCATTCCATGCATTATCTTAGGTATGTATAGGAACATTTATAAATACTAATTAAATAGTCCATTATATATTTGCAATCGAGTCAGATAGTATACACTGAATTGTACAGCAAATAGCAAGTGATATTCATTTTCAAATTACTATGCTCTTTTAGAGAATGTTTTTCAAACTTCTTTTCAGATGATTTAATGTTTTAGTATTGCAGATGAGTGCTTAAGGCTAAATTATATTTGACATTCTTTGTTCTTCGTGCTTACTTTCCTATAAGAAAAGCAACTATGACAGTCACTGTCTTACTCTTTATTTAATATCCCCATTACTGAAAAACAGCTTGCTTTCCCATCAAAGTTTGAAATACTGTTTCAAATTCTTTTTTCTTACAGCTGTTTTATGCAGCTTTTTATAACTTTTACAATCATCTGATGGACTGAAGATATTTTAGATAGATACACATTATATTGTATTGTATTTTATTGTAATCTGGGATTGGATTCAAGAGGCTGTGCCTTTCATGTTTCTAATTTAAATAGACCATTCTCTGAGATGATTTTACCTGTTTTGAATATGGCACTTCTTTTGTACATTGGGTCACCGTTACAGCCTGCATCTCATGGACTTAGGGATTCTTCTTTGTACCTATTCAACCTTGCCTTGTGGTAAACTCATCATTCAGGTTTGAAGGTCCCTAGTCCTAGAGGAAGACTGAAGTCTATTAAAAATTTATATTGTCAAAGACTTTTCTTACTCTCCGGAGTTCTGTTCCACGTTATGAACAAAAATACTGTGAGAGAGATGTTATCTTTGCTTGGAAAGCTAGTGTCAGAAGACGTCACTCCATGTTCTGTGTCAAGCATATAGGCTTCCTCTAGTGCAGCAACAGTTGATTGGTGTAGGTCGAATGAAAATGGTATGTCAGGGGTCCTATTTGTGTACTTTTTAGCCTAACTTGTTAGCAGATTTATTGCTTCTGACCAATTTCGTCACTTTTGCATGTTGTACAGTCCTTCAGGGAAATGGATGTTAGAATAAAAAGGTGCCTCTTAGGGAGGATGTCATTTAGCATTAGTCTAATCTAGTACTAACGATGTCTCACACAAATCCTAATATGTCTTGCTGTAAATCGTATTGTTAGTGTCTGTTGAAGAACAGCCTAACTCATGTTAAAGTTTTTAGAGTGCATGTTGTATTTAATGGCATATGCACTTTATTTTTTAATAACATTTGCCTGGTTATTTGCAAAGCCTAGATGAAGTTTTATGAGGGTCTGTTCAGAGTACTTGCAACCTTCTCTTTTATAAACCATGGTATGTGTCACAGGAAAATGATAAATGCCATGATAAGATTTGTAGAGTTAAATTGGTAAATTTAAGATTGTTTTATTACCTTCTGTTTCAACCTTGAGTCTACTCAGTTTATTTTCTGTAGGTCTGTTCAGCACTGTAACACCGACATGCGTATATGTTCTCTCCCATATTAACATTAAATAAATATTTGCAAAATCACTCCTACATTAGTAAGCTTCTTGAGCAAGGTCCCTTCTGGTCCTTTGGCAGTTTTACAGCAGCTATTCATCACCCTCTTCAGGATTTCCATTTTTATTCTACTGAAATCTATTAATGATTGCCATGATGTCCCATAATTTTAGGTGTTGACAGTGTTTCTAAATTTATACATCCATGTTTTTT
The DNA here is from genome assembly GCA_032353885.1 of Nothura maculosa. NCBI lineage: Eukaryota > Metazoa > Chordata > Aves > Tinamiformes > Tinamidae > Nothura > Nothura maculosa. The sequence goes on along the minus strand of JAUBOD010000825.1, from coordinate 2,797,287 downwards.
TTTCAAGATGTCTGAACTTGAAGAGCACATTATTTGCCATGATTAAATAGCAGACAGAGTAACTGAAAAATAACAACTTAATTTGTATACTTACCTATTATATTTATGTCAAAATAATACATGTATCTTGGCATATTATTGTTTTTAATGGTTGCATAGCTTCAAATGGTCCAGCTTATGATGTAGCCGGTCCCTGGATTGCCTTTATATGGCATAAATCGTTCTTTAATGACAGGATTTTGTTAAACATTTACAGGTAAAATTTTTTTCACTGAAGATAGATCATTTTTAAAATTGGATAAATTGAAATATTTAAATTTTATTTTAAATATTTTGGCAGTCATAAAAATATGTAAAGATGTTAAGTAAGAGAGAAAAATCAGTAACCTTTTTGAATGCATAGTATTGCATTGACACAGTATTGACTGTCCAATGCAATGCATATGAAAGAGGAGTAATGTATTAAAAGCATTATATTTTACAGAAATGAAATGGTTTATACATAAATAAAAAGGTGAAAATTATGAACTTGTTTTTACTCCTAAGCATATTCTTGGTATCCTAAATACTCTGAAAACTTGAATGTGATTAAAACCTGGACTATTTCCTGGAGGATGTATTTTTCTGAAGTCTGCTTCAAATCAAAAATCCAAAAAAAAAAAAAAAGCAAAAAAAAATTGCAATAAATAAATAAAATGTATTATTTCTGGAAAGATAAATGAAGCAAATCATAGGCTCAGTATTAAAATGAGAGGCAGTACTTCTGAATCCTAATTCAAATTACAGTATATCAGGAATTGAGAGGTTATGGAAGTTTTAGACTTTTGTGGATCTACTGTAACAGAGCTAGGATATTGGAGATTATAGTGAACCTACACAAAATTTTTCAAGACAAAATCTAGCTTAGAGGAAGTTGCTTAGTTAATATCAATACATCTTCAATTAATTATTAATCAATTAATTATAGCCATCAATTGTGGACAGAAATGCAGGACTACTTTATATTTTGCCAATTTATATTGTCTGAGGATGAGTGCACTTCATGAGTAATAATTCAGCTAATGGAATGAAACAGCATTATTGCAGAATGAATACTCCTAGTTATTAATCAGTACCCTTTTAAACATATTGTGCTAAAAACATTCTGTAGTAAAAATAGTCATTAATGATGCCACATAGTCTTTTGGACTTCGGGTCAGAAGCACGATAAACTTAAACCTTATAACTCAGCCTACTTCTGTTTTGCAAAATCCATAAACATGTTTTTACTTTTTGTGGAACTAAATCCTATTGGGTTCTGCAGTATTTCAAAGGAAATTGTAGTTCTTCCAACTGAGCAGCTGAATGCTTCCTCAAAAAGACTGATTTTTTTTCCTGTAGTTGATTTTGAGAGTAGAAAAGAATATAAAGGAAATATAATTTAAAATAAGTAAAGCAGATCTGATATTTCTCATACATACTAACTGCTCAGGAAATAAGGTGAAAAGTTATGCAAAAAAATTGATGAATAATTTTTCAAACAACCAAAGTTGAAAATTTAATTGCAAAAGTTTGGCATTTATCTTAAAAAAATACTGTAATCACAGAATCACAGAATGGTTAAGGTCTATCCAACACCTCCGTTCCGGCACGAACACGTAGAGTATGGGGCACAGGATGGCATCCAGGCGGGTTTTGAAGACCCCTAGAGAAGGAGACTCCACAACCTCCTTGGGCAGCCTGTACAAGGCTCTGTCACCCTCACACTGAAGAAGTTCCTCCTCAAATGGAGATGGAACTTCCTATGTTTCAACTTATACCCATTGCCCCTTGTCCTATCACTGGCCACCATTGAGAAGAGCTTGCCCCCTCCTCCCTACATTCCCCCTTCATGTACTTACACATATTAATCAGATGCCCTCTCAGCCTTTTCTTCTCCAGAGAAAACAGGCCCAACTCACTCAGTTTCTCCTTATATGATAGATGTTCCATTCCCTTATTCATCTTTGTTGCCCTCCTCTGAATGCTCTCTAGAAGCTCCACCACCCTCTTATACTGGGGAGCCCAGAACCACACACAGTACTCCAGGTGCAGCCTCACTAGATTTATGTTAAACTTAGATAATTCCAAAGATAAATAAAACTTCAGGAACTGAAATGTTAAATAGGAAATATATAACAAGTAAAAATATTTTCTTCCAGCTGTAAGTATTACATTGAATTTGCAAAATCATGTTAGATATTTGCATTACAATAAACTGATACTAAAAGGTGCTGTATTAAAATATGCTTACTGCAGTTAAATATATACATGCTAGTGAATGAGATCTGCAACTGTATATATCACCTTTCCTTCATTAAGTGCTACTGGGTGATCTCGTCAAACTGCTTTGAAAGCAATAGAGCACTCTGTGATAAAGAAAAATGTGTAAGACAAAATGATGCCTTCCTCTAAGAACAGCATTCCTTGTTTCAAAAGTTCACTTTTAAATAATGATGCCATTTCAGGTTCATGAATGAAAGCGCCTTGTTTAATTAAGCATCCTCAAATTAACTGCTTTTCTAGACTCTAAATCAGTGTGTCTGCATGGTCGCTGGATAGAAGCTATCCTGTTTCAACTCTCTCCTTTGTCACAGATTGCCTAATAATTCCTATAATTCTATTTCTTATATATTTTAATAGTCTTCTATCAGTGTGCAATCTAAGAGCAAGTTTTGAGGGGAAAAAAAATCCCACTATTTTTCTTATAAGGAAAAAATAAATTAGATGAGGCATTTTGTTATGAATTGAGATAAAGACAAGTAGCAATGCACATTTGTCATGAAGAAATATTGAAAAACAAAGATACATGGTGCCTTGAAAACCGCCATAAAACTTTTGAGAGAATAACTTATGAAAAGTAATGAAAGAATTATTCCAACACAAATAGTAGTAAGTAATTAATTATGTGTACATTCAGAGCAGATGTGCACTGGAGGAAGAGTCAGCCTGATAAAGGCTTTTATGTACCATGCAGTTAATATAAAATGTATAGTAGTAAGGAATAAATAGAAGTACTGCACTAATAATAATAATAAAAAGTTGGAAGATAGCTCTGAAGATCATATAGTAGAGCTTTCTGTTGAAAGCAGAGCTTTGGATTAGGTTATCTTGACTCTTCCAAACCAAGACTTGAGTATTTCCAGTGAGAGAGATTGCCACTCTGGCAACCTATTCCAATGCTCATTTGCCCTCACATTAATTTTTTTTCTATGTTTGTGTATTCTCTATAAACTACCTTATTATTACATCCCTTCAGAGCTTCCTGTTCTCTAGGCTGAACAAACATCAGCCTAGAAATACTGAAAATTTTGAGTATCTAGAAATGACTAAGAAAAGCCACGAAACTAAGAAAAGGGTTAAAATCAAAAGCCAATATTCCCTCCTAGAATTTTCTAAACTTTTTTATTCAGTTAAGCCTTTCTGCTGGCAGGAGGTAACACACTGTGAAAGACAAGCCTTATGTCATCTGAATATGACTGAAAATTCCCCAAACACTAAGATTCATGCTTAACAAAACTTTAAATCCTTGTGGGGATCAGATATGAAAGTAAGGATAGCCTTGGATCCTTTGGGTTGGTTGAAGAGCAATTATTTAGCTTCTCTTTATGCTGAGCTTTATAGTCCAATGAGAATGTCTTGGAAAAATTGTAAAGTTGCATGTATATATAAACCTGCTATCATTTTAATACTCACATGCCTAAACTATTGTACTTATATCCTGAAATACACATTTCTGTATCATTTTCCACCTGTGAGTTGAGATAAATTCCAGTTATGCAGTCAGATTTTTCTCGTGTGTTATGATTTCCTTTGAAGATTACCATGCATGGAGGAACCTAAGAGATATAATGCAGATAGCAAGAATATGTAGTCATTTAGGTGTACGTAATATTTGTTATCCACCTGTAATGATAGAAAGAGGTTGTCATGGAGCCAACAGCAATTAAAAAGTAATAAAAAAAGGCAATTCACAATGGGCAGAGGAACTATTATCTGGAAGCATTTAGGACTAGTCAGGGTCCTCCTGTGAGAAACATAGGCTAAAAATTAGATGAACTTCTAGGGCATTTTCTCTACCTGTTGTTGTGAGCTAAGTGAGTGGAGCTACGATGAAAGCATATTCATGTAGGGAGTGCTGTGCTCTTGTAGAGAGTTCCCTAGGCACGATGCTTAGCAGTCAGTCGCAGGTCCCATTGCTCTGAATATATGTGCACATAAATTTTCTGCTAACTTTTCCTGATTGATATTCAGGTCGGTGGTTTCCCTTTGTTTGTGCTTTTACTTAAAACTACATCCCACAGTGGAACTGTCCTGTATCTCTAAGACAAGTTCTGACACTTCAGTTCCCCAGAGGTAGAGACGTACCCATACCAAAAGTTCTGTCTTTGAAGGAGGTACAGTTCAACCTTTAGAAAAATCTCTGGAACCAGCATATGTGTGGGTTTAAATACACAGTTCCTCTTTCCTTGATTTCCAAAGAAATAATGTGGTTTAAGAGAAAGCAAATCTGTGTTTACTCATTTCTCTTCACTTTTCTTGCCATAATCAAACTTTACGAAGTAATTTACCTCCATAATTCTCTTTCCTTCTGCTTTTCTTCTCCTGTACAATATTCAGTATTTGAAAAAGAAATGCTGCTGCAGGCTCAATTTACAACAATAATCAAAAGTGTAATCATGAAAAACTGATTTATATTAAACTTTGATTTAAGAGTTTCTGCTTTATGTGAAAAGAATCGTGGAACTTTCTTTGATTACTTCTGAGCTCTGTTTCTATAGCTATTTAAGTCTGTAAGATCCATATAGATTTCCATAATAGATGTCTTTACCATATACTCACTTATATTTCTGGTTTACACATGAGGTAGGCAGTTATTACATAGCTTTCTTATTTTTCAGTGATGATGTGAAACTTGGGCTGTATGGTAGGCCTATTTTTTATAGAGTCAATCCACAGCATTTCTAGAATTTATCTATTCCATTTTTGACATTCATCAATTTTGACATTCACCAATAATCTTGTAGATAGCTATATTGCTATCATTATTTAATTCTTGACCACACTGTGTATCAGGGTCTTGCTAGAGTATAATGTCCAGGGACTATTTTGTTTTACCTAAGACTTAAAATTATATAAAAGAAATGAAGATGTGTCTGAGATAAGTAGTAATAATAATAATAATAAAAAACCCACAAAACTCCACAGTTTGCATTATAAAGGCATTGTATTTTAAACTGATCCACGGGTGATAATAATATGTGATTATTCAGATACGTGTTATCTCATTGTGGTTGTGTAAAGATATATTCACCTTTTTTTTGTATATTCAGAGAAAAAGTGGCATTGTTTTTCCTGAAATATATTGTTTCTAAATCATATTATTTTAATTATTGTTCTAAATCAAAATGCAGTAATTCATTGTTATACAAGCATGGTTAGGTATTCAAATACATGTAGAAAGATAAAAAGATTTTAAAGTCACAGTCTGTAAGAATGTCTAGGTAAATTAATGAGGCTACCCAACTGCTTTTTCAGACCATCCTCTCTTTCTGAACTCAGAAAAAGCAAGAGTGAAGAGTGATTTCAAGTCTTACAAGTACTTGGAAATATCCATGCAATTCGTAATTACCAGCCTGTATGGTGCTTTGAGAATCCAATTCCTTATGTCTAACTGCAAGAAACATACTGCTCTTGAATGAAGGTGTCAGTGTGAAAATGACAAACAATTGAATGTAAGCGATTCCATAATGCTGCATCAGGAATAATTACTTTACCAAAAGTTTTTTTTTTTTTTTTGTCTGCTCTTTGTCTGCATCTTGAAGCGATGCAGTAATTTTTATAGTAAAGATCTTCATTCTGCTGAATTGACACTTTCTCAGTTATAGATTTTTTGGGGGAAAAATTGTAAAAGCTTACTCATTGTTGTAGGAATTATTACATCAGATTTTTTTAAAAAAAGACATTTGCTCATACACAAATGGAATGATTACAGCTCTTAGTAGCTATGCAGCCATTAGGACCATGTGGTACATCCCTTTACATGATTACACCACTAATGAAATGAGCACTGAATATAACTGCTTACTTGATTTTTTTTGTTGGTGGTGCAAGAATGTTACTACCAAGGTTCCATATAAAATCATCTGCTCTCTCTGAAACTAGTCAGAGCTGCAATGACAAGTGTAGGAAAAATTCTAATACACTGTTATGGCATAAGCTGTTCAAAGGAAGAAAAATAAAAACAAAAACCAGAAGACAGAAATATCAGCTTTGATATTTTTGATCTTTGGCAATGAGACTGTTATTTATTAATTTTACTGTAAAGCTGTACTTTATGAATTTTTGGAAGTTAACAACAGCAGCTCTTTAACTCCATTTTGTTATTTTTCTCTAAATTCTTTGCTTCTGGAATAATCATTATTTACTGATATAATAGATTTTTATCTACCTTTGGTCTGTTGTGCAGTAATTATTTCTGTATATTCTCAAATGCACTTAAGAGGGCTGACTAAGCTAATACAGTATTTTCCTTTGCAGTAGTGCTCTGCATGAATAGATTACACATGCCTTTGTCTACATTTTTCTAGAATTAAGCTTTTTTTTGTTGTTTGATTTTCCTTTAATTTTAGTTTACAACTGGCCCACATTAAAGATATATTACATTTCTCCTAGCAGAAAGGCAATCTATAGAAGTGTGAAAAAGTAATTAGTACATGTGTATAACTGATTCCAAAGGATAAGCATGAAAGAACATAAGTTAAAACTGGTGCTCTGAGAAGAAACAGGTAAAAACTCCCTATCTCTCATTGTCTATGCTTATGGTCATGATTAGTTTGTTGTATTAATATTTCATCAGCTGTTTTATTTTGGTTGTGAATTGTTTTTAAATGTAAGATAAATCAATTGTTCAACCTGCTGAACACCTCATGGGAGAGTATGGGACAAACTCATCAATTATTTTTGTGATAATATTCCCAGGGAAAACAAGCTAAGCACATGGTGACATAAAAATTAAATGACAGAGCCAAATACTTAAGGAGTAGAAGGCATTTAGGCCAAGCTTTGTCCAACTTGTTATTCCTGTAGGCATCTTGTTAAGGAATATGGCCTTACTGATCATAAATTATCATTGTAACCAATTAATTTGGTAACTTCCAGTGGGAAAAACAAAAGTGTTGCAATTCACTGAGTATGAATGTTTGACATGACCTTCGTGTATCTTCTCCTTTAGCAAATCAGATTGTCCTAAAGGAGTTAGAGAGAAGTACTTGCTTTTCTAGAGTTTCACCTGATCTGCTGTAGATGACAAGAAGACATTTCAGGAAAACGTGACTTAGTCCTTTTCTACTTTTTTTGAATTTCTCAGTAGTCAAGTTTTCTATTGTAACAAGGATCTTTATATCACTAATTACGTAACTACTCCTTTATATGCCATTGAGTTTCTGTTCTATTCTAGGAATATGTGGGATAAAATACCTATTGCTTAATTTTGTTCAGGATTCATTTCAGAGATATAAGGGGAAAAAAATCTTTATTTAGATGCGGACAGAGTTCCTAAAGTGACGTTGCTCATGCGCAAACATTTCTGCCCTCAGAAAGGTAGTGGCAGCTGCTCCCTTTGTCGGCTGTCTGTCCTTTTTGTTACCTGTTTCTGATGCACTCAGTCATCATTTGTCCTTGAAAAGAAGGGCTTGCAAATAGAGAGTCCCTGCTGGAACCAGAGTTAGATTATTCTAGATAATCAAGGACAGCTACAGGCAGGGCTTTTATCCTCTAAAGTTCATTAAACAACAGTGTGAGGAAATGATATAATTCCACTGGAGAGCATATTTGTCCTTCCTTTCCATATATTCCTTGCCTAATCTCCTCAGACTTTGTTAAATCACAGGATTTAGCCTATGTGCTTTTCCTTCTAAGGACAGAAAAGGACAGATTAACTTTATCTGTCATACCTTACCTCTAAATGAAATTAAACAGCAGTTATTTTGAACTGCTTGAAAATGGCCTTGAAAATGGAAACCATCTTACTTGGTTTCAAAAAATGTATTATGGCAAACTTTACTTGTAATAAAATGGAAACCATATCTGAATTGTATCTTTTTGGGGGGTTACACCAATAGAAATACAAATTAATTTGTGAAAAAAATAAATTAAAAATGTTCACTGAATTACTTGGTGTTTGGCCTATCACCAAGGGATTGATGACCAAACTTCCCTGCTCTCTTTTTTTTTATGAGTTTCACTTTTCTTTCAGCTCCTCACTTGGAGGTTCTTGTTTGTTTGCTTAAATGAGTCCCAAACTCCCTGTGTTTTATTGAGTATATTTGCTTGTAGAAAATGAATACTCTCTAGTTTATTGATGAGAATAAAGCTGCAGAACCTCCCTAAGATGTGTGGCAAAATGTTTTCTAATTACAGATCAATATGATTCCAATAATTAATTAAATTTTATGAAACAAAATAGTACTGAACACTCATTATGCTTGAGCTTAACATAAATAATTGAATATCCTGATTCACTTTTGTAAGAGTCATATACTGCAGGTAGCATAAACTGATATTGTAGTCTAGAAGATAATACTTGTAAATTGATATCTTCATAATGCAATCACTAGACATATCATCCCTACTCACATTTCCCTTTCTGTGTATTAAAAAGAAACCAGGGTGTCCTTTTGAAATATAGAAGTCTAGAAACTTCTTCAAATGATGCGTGCTTTAAATGGAACTTTGAAAATTTGTTTATTCACCCATCTGCATTTATTTATGACTCTACATGACTCTACCAGAGTTATAAACTCTGCTCTGTTTTAAGCTTTTAAGGCCGCATGTTGAAAGATTCTTATGATGGATAAATACAAGATAATTACAACGTAAGCGGCTGCCCTGGTTATATATCAGTGGGAGCCTGCATCTTGTCTAGTATAGATGCTGTTTCCTCTTCTTCAGTCACATACATCTAGGCTTTTTTTAACTTGCAAAAGGTATAGCTTTGTATTCTTTCCTCTACTTGGCTTCTGTTGTGTATTAGGATATTTATACATTTCGGATCATGTTATTTGCTAGACAGACAGGTTTTCTGTTAAAAAAGAATATATATTTTTTTGTCATCCAATCCTCTTAATTTTCTAGTATTTTTACAGTGAAGGACATTCTCTGGTCTCACTTGTCTTAATTTTTTTGTGATTTAGCTAAGATCTATTTATTAAATATAGCACACATGGTGAAGCTTGTGGTGCTTCAGATACATACTAAGTTTGTCACATATACCCTTTCCATGAATAGGCTTCTGACTGCTTCTCTTTTACCTTGCTGCCCTGAAAGATCCTCACAACCATGATAGGTCACAACCTCCTGTGTCTGCTTTCATACTGTGCCATTATGTGCTACATCTTCCTAATCCAGTACTTGCAGTCTCCTGATGATGCCACTTTCCTATCTTCCTAGTTAGAAGGGCAGGTCTTAGTAGTGGGAGGGATGTAGGGCAAAGCAGAGTAAAGCAAGGAGAACCTAATGCCTCAAGTGAGTATGAGGACTGTCACAGCAATTGTACAATAATCAGTAGTTTACATACCTGTTTATTTTCTTCCTAAATTTTCCAGGTTAGAATTCTGAGCAGTTTTCCTGTAAGTTTGCAAGAGGATTGTCAAAATCTGTGGTACACCTTTAATATATAAGCTGTTATTTGAACTGATTACAAGCCAAATATAGCTTGTCAACGACTCTGCCCATTTCTGATTCATTTCACTTCAGCCAGTTTGTCCATTCCTGACATATTGCATGCTTAGAATAGACAGGTGTTAAATTATGATGAACTTCTTTTTTTGAGATGGGAAGGTATGTCACAGGAGGTACTTTCTGAATGGTGGAAATGATGCGTAATTGCCATATTTCAGTAAACACAGGATCAGTGTAATCTGCTAAATATATGAAAAAATAACTTCTTTGTTTATAAAAACTAGTTGATAGTCTTCTATTGACTCTTGCTACCTACTAGAGAGACAGCATACAATTGTCAGGCCTTTATAAGGCTTCTTTTAAAAAACTTGGTAGAGTTAATTTAGGGAAATGTTGGTAATCTAGGCACATAAAATTTCTTGTTGTATCTACCACACTTTTGTTTTACATTTCACACATTCCCAGATTTCTTTTTTACAGTTACTGTCTACATATTTTATCTTTTTAAATTGCACAATTTTAAGAATTTGTCTCCTTTTTGTGTACTACATTATTATATGATGTCAAGAGTACATTATTAATATGCAATGAACATATATTGAATATAAAGGTTATATCTAATCTCTAATTTCCAAGAATTGTGGTAGATCTGGTTTTTAGAAGTCAAGTTTGTGATCAAGGCCATCAATTAGCATAAAAAAATGTTAACTTTAGGCTGGTTTAACTCTAAAAGTATTAATGCTCTTTCTGGAATTTTATCTCTATCTCTGGCTTTAAATAAAGGTGTCATAGAGTTAATAGTAAACTGGCTAGAATTGAAATGCATGTGACTTGCTTACCTATAGGGTTATTCATACTTCTAAATACTGGTTTCTCCCTCAAATGCAGGATTATAAAGACATTTCAACTCTTTGAAGCTCTGAGTATCGTATCGAAATGTGAGATACTTTCCAATATCTCAGGTCATTTTTCTTTTGGCACCATTTTCAGCTTTACAGACCTTCTGTTATGCACCTATGCTGCCAGTTCCATAACTATTTAGTGGTGTAATTTATATCAGTATGTCAAAGTAGAATTTAGCCTTTCATTATTTAACACTTGTATGTGTGGCCGATATACTTTATTTTCATAAGAAGGAAAAACAGTTTGATTGCTGAAGCTTTCATTTTGGCAGTGACAAAAATTTATGTGTCTGCATCAGTGAAAAATGATGCTTTATATGCTTTCAAACATGCAGGACATTGAAATTTGTTTTGTGTCCAAATTTGTTTCTCTTCGCAGTTCACTTTGTTTTTATTTCAGGTACATTACTTCTCTTTTGACGAGAATATTTTCTTATTCTACCGGTCATTTCATTCCAGTGTTGGATTCCAAGCTCTAGGGTTTGTCAATTGCAAATACTGAACAGCATTATTTAATATTGTGCTAGGACAGGCAGTCCCAGTATTTTACACAAAATGAGAGTTTTTTTCAATATGTGTTTGTGCACATGTGGTTTCCTTAGAGCAGTGATGCACTTTTCAAGGCTATTTCCTTTGTATGAAGAGAGTGTTGTCAAATGCTAACAATTACATTTCCACTATTCATAGCTTTTATTCTACCATATACCAAAATGGCATTAGGGTGCCATTGGGGCATCTTCATTGGGGAAGATATGTAGTTAGAGCTCATCTTTGACTTTAGACAGATTTTATTTACTAGCTCATTAAACAAAGATAAACAAAACTTATGCAAAAACGAATATGAAGTGCATCTATATGCCTTTGTTTTATTACTTTTCAGTTTTTGTTTCAGGGGTTAAGTGAACAGCAAAATTTTATCTGTTACAGCTAATATTAGATCAAGAAAACTCGTTTAACCTTAAATGTATGCTTATAGAAAGGAAATAATTATTTTAAATATTTTCACAGTGGATTTTTTTTATATTTAAAGACAAATCCCAATCCACTTACTAACAGAATTTTTTTTTTCTTCATGTGAAGGGTGAAATACCCCCTTTTAAATATTTTCACATTTTTTTAGAAATGTAAATATTTTCTGAGTTACGAAGTTACTAGTAAGACCATAAATTATAGATAAAGAGATAATTCTTTTTTTATCCTTTGGATGAATTAGAATTCAACTTAGCTGGAATACTTAAGGCATCTGTCACAGTAATAGACTTAGTAACGTGACACTAGAAGTGATTGTGAGGCTTGTCTTATATCTTACTGAGAGAAAATAGAAGAAAGGGCAGAAATCTAGTTTCTAAGTGCATCTACAGTGCTCCTTTGCACAGGGTGAGAACAGTCTGACAAAGTTGGCATAATCTAGGGCAATGAATCTGTAATTTGTTTCAAAACTTTCCACAATGAAATGTGAAGAAAAAAAATTGTTTTTACTTTTCATAAAGAACATGTAATCTAATCTTTGAACTTGTTTTCTCAGACATATTACTAAGTGTCTTTGCATGACAGTTCATTTCCATATCATAGTGTCTAGCCAATATCTGCCAACATAAAAATAATAGCAGTCATGACTGATTGATTATGTCATTTGCATTAATGGTCCACCTTTCAGTCTCCTTCAGATTTTCTTTCTTTAAATATGTATTGTATGCAATGGAAGACACTACTCAGACTCGGAAGTACTCAGACACTACTTTATGACTCAGAAGTCATAAAATTTGAAACATTTTCAAGAAATAATTTATAAAAGTGAAAAAAGATGTATTATCAGGAAGCAAAAAGTTCAATTTTATTAAATCTTTTATTCTCAAAAATAAATTCAGGATTTACTTTACCTCAGGGTCAGAATAGCATAAGTGATTATGCTTAATATGTCTTTGCATGGCATATTTTCTTTTTTTTTGAGAGTTTTTTTGTCTATTTCATACACTCACAGGTACTAATACAGCACTATATTTGTATATTTTTTATGCAGTGGGTAAGGTATGGTGAGTCAGAGATAACAAATATAATACAGTTAGGTTATCAGATCACCCTTTTTGCTCTGGTGATGGATAGTCATTCAGATGATCCTGCGTCCCTGTTTATGTTTAACAGAAAGAACATAATATCCCATATAATCCTACATTTAAGAATATATTTATAATATATATTTATATGAAATAAGTTGCATTTTTCATGATTTTATCTTTTGTACGTCTTTAAAAATAACAAAATATTAGTATTATCAAAATGAAACTTTATTATATTTCTGTTAAGATTTCTTGATGAATTGTCACACACATTTGCATTACTATCCAGAGGGACTGGACCAGATTGAACAACTGATGAGTGAGAAACCTCATGAAGTTCAACAAGAGCAAGTGCAGGGTCCTGCACTTGGGGAGGAATAACCCTGGACACCAGTACAGACTGGGGGTTGATCTGCTGGAGAGCAGCCCCACAGAGAGGGACCTGGGTGTCATGGTGGACGACAAGTTGACCATGAGACAGCAGTGTGCCCTGGTGGCCAAGAGGGCCAATGGGATCCTGGAGTGTGTTAAGAAGAGCGTCTCCAGCAGGTCAAAGGACCCTCTACTCAGCCCTGGTGAGGCCACACTTGGAGTACTGTGTCCAGTTCCGGGCTCCCCAGGACAAGAGGAATGTTGAGCTGCTGGAGAGAGTCCAGTGCAGGGCTACAAGGATGATCAGGGGCCTGGAATATCTGCCCTGTGAGGAAAGGCTGAGAGCTGGGCCTGTTCAGCCTGGAGAAGAGAAGGCTGTATGTGTAGAAGAGGGGGGAGCTGATCAGTGTGTATAAATAACTCGAGGGAGTGAGAAGAATGGGGCCAGCCTCTTTTCAGTGGTGGCCATTGATAGAATTAGAGGAAATGGCCACAAACCGAAGCACCAAAAGTTCCACAGGAACTTAAGGAAATATTTCTTGGCAGTGAGAGTGACAGAGCACTGGAACAGGCTATCAGGAGAGGTTGTGGAATCTCCTTCTCTGGAGATCTTCAAAACCTGCTTGGATGAAATCCTATGTAACATCCTTTGGGTGACCCTGCATGTGCAGGGATGTTGGAGTAGTTGTTCTCAGGATGTCCCTTCTAACCTTAAGGATTCTATGATTTGGTCTGAAAATGCCTTTCTTTCAATTGGTACTTTTTTGTTAATAATGTTGACCCATCATCATGGCTGTTTCAAGTAGTAGTTTGCATGGGACTGGAAAAACATAAGAACTGCAACACATAAGGCAACTCACTTTGTGGCAATGTTAATTATTGTCCTGCATAACAGCACCCCCATCCTACTGGAGTCAATAGTAAAATCAGCAAGGAATAGTAATGCTTGTACCTTGTGTAAACTTTGTGGTGTTTTGCATTTACAAAAACTCAAAAACTATTCAGAAAATTTTCCAATTCTCTTACCTTAATTTCTAGAAATGTAGTTTATAGGGTTAAAATCAAACTGCTTTAAATTTATTTATTTATTCCTTGTTATTAAAGGTTTTCAGTGAAGTTTTCATATTCTAGTGTAGTACTTGGATATTCAGAGTGAAAGTAAGCTGCAGCAGAAATAAATTTGTGTTAGCTGTGGTGGAATGAAGGAGAACTTGTCCTTTCCCGAGCATCTTGTCCCAGCATGAACTGAGTTCATGGCTGTATGAACTGCAGCGTGCAGCTGTGTGCCTGGCAGCACCTTGCCTTGAGCCAGGTGGGTGTCAGTCACCCACTCACTTTCATTCTACACTCGTCCAAGAATAGCCATACTAGAAGAAACTTTAGTAATAAATACTGGCTTTTGCTATCATTCTGTATAAAATTTAACACACTCATCTTTTGCAGTCCTGCAGAAAACTTAAATATGATTTTGAAAATAGTCTCAAAGGTTTTTTTTTAATTTTTCTTAAAGCTTTCCATTCCAAATGTGAATGACAATTTGGTTTTAAACCAACATAAGATCAAAGAAACTATATGGAATTTAAGTCACTGTCACAATTCTACCAGTAGGAATCTTCTGCTATACATTTTTAGTTCATGAAATAATTTGCCTTTTCATTATCTTTTTGTGCAGGATGGCACTAACAGAAATTGTCCCATTTGTTACATACCTTCATAACCTCTTATGAATCCTTTTTTACCCCTATATATTTCAATTTAAAGTTGACTTACTACAGAATTAACTTAGATTTCCATTGCTATTTTCACATTACTTAAGGTAATGATCAAGAAAAAGAAAGACCAATAGTTCCTTTGAATATGTGATTAAAGTGTATGAACAAACAGATGGCTGATCATAATGAAACATAAGTGAGTATGTTGAATTGAATGAAATTATCCTTGTTTAAATAAACATTGAGCACAGTAGTGGTAGCACAAAATATGATGGAAAAGGCAGATACCTTAAGTGTTTACAGACCACTGTAAAGAAACTTTGTTTGAAGAATACAGAAGTAATATCACAAAATTCCTAAAATTCACAAAACTCAAAAATATTTTGAGTATAGTCATATATTTATTTATTTAGTAATCCATTTTTTGCACAATTTAAGACTTCAAAGATCAGAATTGGTGATGTTTTAATCTCCTTTTGGAGATATTGGTGATGTTCTAGTCTCCTTTTCATCTCCTTTCTTTGATAGCGGATGACATTTTTCTGCATCAAACTAATAATGACAAGTTAATAGAGTGTTCATTTCAGAAAAAAAACATCAAATCTTGCCTCAAATACAGCTTAAATGAAGACTGTATTCCACCCCGGACAAGTCACGTTAATGCTCATTAACTGTTGAAGTTGAACTTATGAAACCTCATTGCTTGTTTGAATTTGTATGACTTCAACATGAAGGCATTGGATCTTACACCTTTATTTGCTATCAAATTACAATATTTGACATTTAGAAAGACATTTACTGTCTCCTGCAAAGTTATTGAATAAATAACTTTTAGAATAAATATTTTTTCTTCAGATAGCACAGCAGTGCATTTTGAAAAATAGCTGAAGATTAATATCCACAAATGACATTTCTATATTTTTATACAGTGACCTTAAAAATTATAATCACTGGGGTGGCTACTGTTTAAGAACAGCTGTTTGTGACCAACTCAATTTCTGTTAAGTGAGATGATAGATTACCAGAACATCTTGCTCTCACCTTATTAGAGATTAATTCTTAAAGACATTGCAATTAAAATAATGATGTTATTGCTTTTTTATGATGACGGAAAAGCTGCAGGGGCCATTAACCATTAGTCTTATTTAAAGCGATTCTATACTGGAAACAGCTAACATCTGTAAAGAAAGAAGGATACATACCTGAGCTATGGTTTTCCAATAACATAATTGCTTAAAATATTTTTCCTTTTAGTTTACTTTTTTATTGAATTAAATTCTCACCTCTAAGTATAGCTTTGAAAGAGTGTGCTATGGGTATATAAAGAGACATTTAGAACTGCTGTTGGGTAAGTGTTGACTCTACTGTCATTAAAAGAAGTAGAATGCACTAGAGAATTTGGATTCTATCAGTAATTTTTTTTACCTGTATTTCTTTCCCATTGCATTATTTTTAGTTGATGGCAGATTTCAGTAACTATTACTAAGATAGTGTGGAAACTTATCTCTAGCTTTGTGCAGGCATGCACCTATTCTCCTCATCCTTCTCCTACCAGTCGAGCCATTCCAAAAAAATAAGCTGCTGAGAGATCATATCTCATGCTTCCTCAATATTCCTTAGGACAGCTGTGTTGCTTGCATTTCCTGATGTAACTGACAATATTTGACATATACCTTTCAGTATGAATTGAACTGCTTATTTTTCCAGGGCCAGTCTATTGTCATTTTACCTAGGAAATAAACCTGGTATGAAATGCTAACTTTTGTGTTATTTTTGGTGGATGCCCTAGAGTGAATTTAGGAGAGAGAGGGAGAGAGGTGGAGAGAAAATGGCACAGGAAGAGCGTTTTCTCTCTGGTTCTGGTTCATGAATAAACGATTTGATCTCTCCCTGGAGAGTGAAGCTATGTAGACTGCCAGAGAGCCTAAAGTTGCCCGCAGGAGCCCAGATGGTCTGGGATGCTGCCTGAGCTCTAGCTCTGCACCTGCTCCTCTCCACCAGCATGTCTATTGCCTCTTCAGCTCCCAGCATTGAATGCAAGGAACTATGGCTTGTCTCCAAAGCAAGCCTGGGCTCTAGCATATTTCTAGTGTGCTAACCAGGCCCTGGGGTCTTATGGTCATATTTAGTGCTTCCTGGAACAGTTAGTTAGAGATAAACTATTCATAGAGCTCAAAACTGCTGCTTCTTGATGCTGATGGGAGAGGCAGTTTCTGCATTTGGTATAGCAGAACCTGTTCAGTCATAGAAGATGTTCAAAAGAGTTAGAGGAACCTAATTTCTTGCCAATCTGGATATGGATGTAGGCAACTTATTAGCTACACTGGAGCAAATGAGAGTAAAAAGGACAAATTAATCTTGCTTGTAAAAGATTAATTCAGTCAGGATAAAGTGCTGATGGAATTTTTCTGAACTGTAGCTACAATGAAAGGTGACATTTTGCATCTGAGAAATCACACAAAGGCTGTCCAGAATATTTTTTGCAGAAACAGTTCAGAAAAATTCCATCAGAACTTTATCCTGACTCAGCTGAGATTAGAGAGCTTTTGTTTGTAACTCTGACCTGCACAGAAATATGTGATCAATATTTTTAGCTACTGGAACTGTAATTCCTCATGTGGTGAAAGCAAAATGACAGGTAATGAAAAATATTTTAGTATGTGGAACTATTTTTTTTCTTGAAATACTTAAAAGCAGTCTTCTCCCAAAGCTCTTTTCAAGGGTGCCTTGAAATGACCTCTAACTGCACCTGAGTTTGCTGCTTTTGTTAATGCAGCAGTCACTGGAATTACAGCGGGGATATGTAGGAAAGAGTATGAAAAATGTACCTTTCCAGAAGAGAGCTATGGGCAGCGGTAAAGGACTGGAGATGCATATTGCCTAGTCCGTCTACTTATGTAACATATTAGCAAATAAACTTTTGAAGATGGAATACACAAAATAGATTGAACAACAATTTAACTAGGTGACACAGTGAGTCAAATGATGGAAGTTCCAGAACTTCAGAAAGTACAGTCAAAAAAAAAAAGTGAAGGTGATATTCAGTGATGGCATCAAAGCATGTGGGATAGAGATAGATATTCTAAGAGTAATACCAAGATTATTTGGAGATTCAGTGGCAGTGATGTTCTTCCATTGCTGGCACTATTTCCAAAGTGCAGATAGGGAACAGTTTTTACTTACTTTACTTTTACTTTACTTAAGTTAGACAAATACATTTCTTCGATGTCTAAAATTATATAGTTAAAACTGTGAATATGCTCTGTAATGATCCCAAAACAGTCATATTTAATAATTATTCACTGCATTTATTTTGTTGACATGTCCTCTTGCTGGTAGTTTTTTTAAGCTAATTAATATGTATATGGAGATGGCTTAGCACATAAACAAACAATTAACAATATTTTTGTCAAGACTAAACATTAAACATAATGATAGACATAATGGAGCTTTATCTCTGTCTTCTCTCTTCACCAGTGTACCTCTTTCTCCCGCTTGTCTCTTCCTGAAGTAGGATTGCAGTTATGTGTCCTCTGTTATTCTTGTTCTTGCAATATCTGTTCTCCCATTGCTGTGATCTCTGCTCTAAAATCTGACTTTTTAGAGCAGTTACTCTGCTCTAAAAACTGACTGATTTCCAGCTCAGGTGGATGTCCAGCACTCACTGAATTGCTGTGTGCACATGGGCTTTTACAGACAGCTTTGCAATGTCATCTTGCCTCTGTGACTAGGAGCTCCTGCCTTGCTTTCTGTCTCAAATCAAGTGGAACTGACATGTGAAATGGGGAATATTGTTACTACAAAAAAAAATCCTATGACAAAATACTTCATCAATACTACATCTATAATGTGTATAGGTGTAAAGGAAGTTAGGTGGACATGTAGAGCACATCTTGTTTTTCCAGGGAACATGAATTCAGGGCCTGAAGAGATGTTCTGTTTGCTTACTAAATAGTCAGTGGTGACACACAGAAAATTCAGTTAGAAAATTAGGATGACATTATTATTCTTAGAGTACTGTAGCAAAAAGAGGCAGAACTGCAGTTACCCTAAAAACATGGATGTGTGTTCTCTCTAGTGAGCTCACCTGCTTACAAACTAATTGCATGTGTAGTCGCTTTCATTTGGATCAGTTACTCTGGTAACATACCTTTTACATAAAACATTTATTCTAGATAAAAATATTTTTTTCCCATCACATCAAACTTTAATTCTCCTTCTGTAATTCTCCCTCTCTGTGGGCACTGCCAAGATAGAAAGTAGCTCATACCCTGGTGAGGAATTTAATTGTTATCCATCACTTCATGATATCTTTGCTAACATGAAATATTGTGTATTTTCTAATTATCTTTATTTTAATAGAAAGATTGCTCAAAATTGTTGATGACATAGCTTAGCATCCCTGGCTAGCCACAATGGAATACAAAATTGTGAATGCCATGCTGAGAAACTCTCTTCTTTCAAACTTATGTCTTAATTGCTTCTAGAAGACATGTGATAGTATTCATTTTTTAAATAGAATTTTGCTAAAGTAGTGCTAGGTTAGAAAGAATTTATGAATTTTAATATTTTGAAAGCTTCTGCCTCCTCAAGTGGGAGTCTTCAGCAGTGTCATTACTAATGAGACTCTTTTGTGAATTAACTACATTTTACATGTATAGTATCATAAAATGCTTAAGGTTGGAAGGGACCTCAGAGCTCATCTAGTCCAACCCCCCTGCACACACAGGGTCACCTAGAGCACATGGCTCAGGGCTGCATCCAAGCGGGTTTTAAAGATCTCCAAAGAAGGAGACTCCACTACCGCTCTGGGCAGCCTGTTCCAGGGCTCTGTCACCCTCACTGTGAGGAAATATTCTCTTAAATTCTTGTGGAAAATCTGGTGCCTGAGCTGGTGGCTGTTTCCTCTAGTCCGCCACTGAAAAGAGGCCTCCCTTGAGGTATTTATAGACATTGATCAGGTCTCCCTGCTCAGCCTTCTCCAGACTGAACATGCCCGGCTCTCTCAGCCTTTCTTACAGGGCAGATGTTCCAGGCCCCTGATCATCCTGGTAGCCCTGCACTGGACTCTCTCCAGCAGCTCCACATCCCTCTTGAACTGGAGAGCCCAGAACTGGACACAGTTGTCCACATGTGGCCTCACCAGGTCTGCATATAGGTAGACGATCACCTCTCTTAACCTACTGGAGGCGCTCTTCTTAATGCACCCCAGGATCCCATTGGTCTTCTTGGCCACGAGGGCACACTGCTGCCTCATGGTCAACTTGTCATCCACCACGACACCCAAGTCCCTCTTAAGCTTAAGCTAAATTTAGCTTAAGCCAACACTTAAGCTAAATAACTCACCCTTAAAAAGGTTGATACTTGACATAGGATCTCAAATTACTGTATGTATTTTCCTCTTCTGTTAAATGGTTATTTTGGTGACTTTCTGCAATCAAATGAGTCCATGACCTTTCTTCAGAAGGAACACACGTGTAAAATCTATCATCTCTTTTTTATTGCTAGATATGATCTTTTTTTTAATCATAGATATTATCTTTGTCTTGCTACATCTACTTCCTTTCAAAACAAAATCTGTTTTATAACTGAGCAAGTTTGTTCTGTTCTGTTTTGTTTTTTCTTTGCCATTTTCTAAACTTTCTGTTCTTTGGAAGAAGTAAGGGTAAGATCTGAATCAAGATACATTACAATGTTTTTCATTTCTACATTTTATTTAAATAAATTTCCTCTTGGAATTGCTTTGCCATGATGATATTTTTATTTTTTGCAGCAAATTTAGTATTTGTGGAAGGTTCTTTCTTTTCCTAGTCTAACAGGAAACCAGCTCTGATCTACAAACATTCAGCCTTTTCAATGTTGGAGAAAGGCAAAGATTTGTTTAGAATAAATCTTGTTATTTAGAACTGCTGATGGATTTAACTTCCATCAACAAGGTTGAAGTTTTAAAATGTCTTTCATTTGATTTTGAGAAATCAAATCTTCATCTTATGATTTTCTGTCACATCTAGAATTCTTTTTTTCCCATTATAATTAGTATGTTTCCGTGAACAGCTCTGAAAAATTGAATTAAATCAGTGACTGTGATGGTGAGTCAGGTCATGATCACTGTCTTGAAAGCTGGCCTAGATATCAATGCTTACAGTGAGGAGCGCACTGATTTCAAAATGCATATTAAAACATTCATTAGTAACTGAACAAAAGTCATGCTCATTTCACCTCAGTCAAGTAAAAGATGTCAGATAATAATACTTTTTTTTTCCTGTAATTGGACAGAATTAACTTGAAGATGTTAGAGGCAATATATTCTTCATGACTTTTCCATTTTTCTAAGATATTTCATTTTTACAGACAAGTGAAAATTGAAACAAACAGATAAGTTACATGTTGTTGTATGTATCTTCTCCAGGAATAATCTTTTGTCAAATTCTATTACTCAAAGTCTAAGAGTATTTGAATTTACAAGATACATGTTAACATAGCTATCATTTTAAATATAGGCCAAGCCTCCTTTGATAATGCCTTTTCTTTTGGTATGGTAATGGTAGATAAATTCTTTATTTACAAAGTATCTCAATAAAGTATAAATAACTATGTACATGTGCACATACAAGTGTGTATAATTATAAAACTGACTTCCGCTACTGTAGAGATTAAAGATCCCATATGAATGCAGATGGATTTCTGTTGCTATTTTCTCAGGGATATGAAAGAAATAATTTTGAAATAGAGATATTGTGTTTCAGGTTATGTGAACAAATAGCTTATAGAGAAGTGAGGAGAAATGGAGAAGTGATAGCAGAGCTACAATATGTTTAACCTTTTAAATGCTGTAGGGAAAGTGTGTTGAATTTCCATATAGCAAATGGTGAAGGAAAAATACTTTGTGAAGAAATCATCTGAATTTATAGAGCAGTGGAGAGTCTGTATGTTTAGAATGTAAATTTTAGAGTGCCAAACAGGCTTAAATTTCTCAAATATGTTATTTGCAGTAGATATAATTCTCTGGTGCGAGAAAGTAAAGCTTTAAAACTCTTGGAGAGAGATCTGTGGAGCAAGAGATCCTACTGAGGATGATCTTTAGATGACCTTGTTGGGAGCTACCGTGATAAAGGAAAACTGGATGTACTGAGATTGTATTTTTTTAGAAGTGGAAAACTGAGTAAGTACATGAAGAAAATCATTTTGGAGTTGAAGACATGTATAAAATGTCACAATTTCCAAGCTCACTTGAACAGGCAGCCAAGCTCAACAAATAGTTACCATCTGCTTTCAGACACAGCATTGCCGGTAGTCTCTGTGAAAATGACTCCAACTGATACAACGAGGTGTGCTGAAGATGTAGGAGATAGATAGGTTACAAGGTATATGTATAATTAGTGCTAGTAAGAAATTTAGAATGACTTGCATACTGTGTACCAAAAAGACTTTTAAACAGACAAAACTTGGGAACAATATGGTTGTCAGCAGTCCTATAGACAATAACTGGACTTTTGAGACTCAATTGGAATTGAGGCAAGTTTTTTTTTGGACTCAACTGGAAATTTTTGGACTCCACTGGAATTGAGGCAAATTGTATTTTTATAGGTATGAGGTTTGATAGAAGTATGCAGATTACAAATATCTAAACACATCAACATATGCCACTGAATCCCTGTGGATGAAATTACATGCATAAAGAAGAAAGGTAGAATAATAATATGAAAATAACCATTTTGATGTCTGTTTTATGCCATCATATAATTATGAATAAGAACTTCGAAACACTAATAGGGAAACTGTGAAGGTGAAATGTACAGTAATAATAATTTGATTGCCTCAATATAAACTAGATGAATGTCATGATGTGAAATGAGATGGACGCAAAATTGTTGGTAACTATTCAAAGAGCTCTTTGCTTTAGTACAAAGTATTTCCTTAAAAGATTAAGATGTAGTGTTTGAAGAATTACTTTGACGCAGTGGCTAAAGAGAAAAGTTGTTAGATCTAAAACACAAAATGTTTTGCCAAATTTATTTACTAGGTGCTTTTAGTGAAACTAAGCCAAAATGGAATATGTAAGAAAAGCTTCCTACAGTTTGATAACTAGTTAAAAGATAGCAACAGAAGATTAGTATAATAGGTATTTTTCCCAGTGGAAATAAGTAGATGGTTCTCCAAGTTTTCTCTCTCAGGACATATATGTGATCATATCCACAATCATAAAGAGAATGTGACAAGTTTAATGAAAGGTGGTTTAGAACTAAAGGAAGTTTTTTTTTACAAATGCATAATACTACTGTGGAAGTTATTGTTTTACAGTGTGAGTGAGTTGAAAATGTGCTGAGGTGAAAGTAAGTTTCATAGAGGCATATTAAACACAAAGACTCTTGTACGCAAACACAGGCTTCTCTATTTCAGTTCTGAATAAAAACAAATTGCAGGTAGAAGGAAGAATAAATTAAAGGACATATTTGTCTGTATTTTATCTACTTTTCCGTATGTTACAGATTGTTCATTATGTATTTTATAGGACTCTCATGCTTTCCTAGGTATCTGCTTGATGCAGACTTGAAAAGGTACAAGGTTAGAGTTTTCTTTGGTTGAACAAAATAAAGGTATTTCTTTACTGTCTGTGAGGGCGATAGTGCAGTGGAACAAGCTGCCCAGGGAGGTTGTGGCGTCTCTTTCTCTGGAGGTCAGAAATAATAGAGATAAGTGTAACTGAGACTTATGATGCATGTAGGCTATGAAAAAAAAAGGACTGGGAGGGAGTTCCCTATGTAGGTAATGGAGAACAATGTTGAGTTTCTCACTCTTTCTCTCTTGCTTCTATTTACTAATATCTATTTCACTCTTAAAGCCACAGCCAGGAAATTATGCCAGAGGTAATATACTGAAGCGTGTTCCTGAAACAGGAGGAGAATTTGGAGGCATATGCCTGAGATATTTGTTAGATACTTTTAAATTTGATTAAACAATACAGCTATCATTTTGTCCTTCACCCTCTTCTTTTGACCTGGTAACTATGAGAATAGTTACTATATAGTTAAATAAAATTTAATTTTGATTTTAATGAAAGCATTTAGAAAAGCTTCAAGTAAAATGATGTGTAATGTTAGTGTTATGATGCCAAATGACATCATTAGAGTTAGAATTATCAACATCTATTGTGGATATAAGTGTAATATATATATACATGTTATGTCTAATATAAATTTTTGATGCAATATTACACATGAGGTCCTAGATTCAAAAATATTTAAAAGTAAATTTTTTTTTGGTAAGTGCTTAATTTTTAGTACATTGAAATTGGGGGTTGTTTTTCTTTTAGTGACTCCAGTGATCAAAAGAAACATATGCATTATGTGCCATAAGTAAATGAGTAGTCACCACAAGGTATTGTTGGACTGTAGCCACTTACTTCCCATCACTTCCCACATTTTAGGCTTCACTGTACAAGGTAGCTTGATGTGCATATTGTCTCTGTGATATAATTCGTAAGGTTTTCAGTTAAATAAAGATTCTGATTCAATATTGTACTTTCCCCTTAAAAACTTAAGTTTTTTCATGCATAGAATAGATAGAAAGGAATAACTAGAGGAAATGTCTTTTTGAACATTGATAAATAAAGAACTCTACAGTCTATTTGTTACAACGCATATAGTTGCTCTACTTAGAGATATATGCCTAAGTTCTTACTTTTATGAGGAAAATTCCTGAAATACAAGAAATGCAATGATGCAGCACAGATCTGATGAGTATATGTAATTGAAATGCCAAAAATATATTCAGAAGATGTCTTAAATATAAAATTCTATTAATTCAGTAAATGAACACTGTAGGTTGTACCTGCTTCGTTGAGCAGAAAGCAAGATTATAGAAAAAAAATTCTGAAACTGGGCCGGTCAGTGGAGCTTTCTGAAGCTTAAAAACGAACAATAGAACAATTAAAAAGAACATTAGTAGTTTCAGATTCCATTATTTGAATCTAATTCAAAATTCAACTTTTCATTTTCGATTATCTGATAATTAGGATAAAAAATGCAAAGATATCTTGAAGGGAAAGATTCCAGAAATAACTTAGAAGTCCTGGGAAACCAGGAAGATCATGATTAAAAATGCTCTCACTAGAAGTCTGAGTTTTTAGCTGTTTTTTACTCAGGAAACTGTTAATCAGAGTGGGCTAAATAACAGAATGGGAGAAGTAATATGAACATGTTTGGTGATAAAGTTAATTATTATGAAGGGAATTAGTGAAAGAGGAAAACAAATGAATATCCTGCTACTTTTTCTGGTATCAGATTTATGCACAGACTGAGGTCTGGTCTACAGTGTGTATATCTATTTTTTTTAATTCTCCTATGTTTAGTAACCTGGGTATAAGCGGATAAAGAAAAAGCTGCTAGAACAATCAAGAAAATGTTTTAGTAGACCCCAAAAGACATTTCTCTTATGAGTCAGACTGCTCTGAATAGATCTGAGTCAGAAAGTGTCCAGGCAGAACAAGTTCAAGGTCATCCAGATTTGCCAGCTCAGACTAGTAAGCAGACCATGGACAGGAGTGTGCAGTGTCTGCTCAGTGGGGTAGCACATGGACTGAAGAGAACTGACCAGAGTGTCAGGTGTGGCTCTGAGGGTACAAATGATGCCCACACAAATCTCTACTCTGACTGGACTGTAGAGGCATCAGAAGTTACTTCCTGGATGAGTATTCTGCAAAAAGGGAGTTTCTCTCTTTATAAATGTAGGGGAAACTACAGGGAGATGCTATTTGTACAGAATAGTTTTGATGCGAGAAAAAGAATTGCAAACTTTTTGAACAGAGTCAGGGAGGTCTGGGATAAAAATTAAATGGAATAGTGAAGTCCTGGAATACTACTCCAGTGCAGGAAGGAACAAAAGCACTAGTTAAGGAAGGAACAAAAGCGCTTACTAGTGTCAGGGTAAGAAACTGCATTTGCTCTTATACTAAGTCAATTCCAGTCTTCCAGTGATCCTATCAACCCTATATGTGTGACTACATATTATGCACATTGAATCCTGGAGCTAATGACATAAGAGAATACCAAACTAATAAGTCATTGATATGTTAATGACCCTGCTGTAGCTGGAGAAAGCTTGTTACAGTAGATAGCTAGACTGCAGGAATGCAATGGTAGTACTGCATGCTACAGCTCTCTGCAGATCCTGAAGCTATCCAGAAATGATCGATGTCAGTCCATTTTTATCTGTAAATTTGTGTGTACTGGAAGGTGTAACCTGACCTGTAAATCTAGAAGTGTTTTTATCATCTTTATTTGAAAGATTTCTTATTAAAGCTCTAGATAAAGATTTTATAAAACAATAATATAGTGCTTTTATAAATGCTAGTTATTTTGCATATTTATTATCTTCAGCTGCAAAATAAGATACTTAGTGGGTCAAATGCCTTTTATTTGTTTATTTGTTTTTCTGAAAAAGATCCTAAGCAGTTGGCATGCAGCACAGTAGATACTGGAGCAAGTGAATTTCCTCCTGAAGTCTCTGGAGTACTTCATGCATTTAGCCTGTTAGTTATTTAGTGTAGAATTTCTCCCCCCTTTTTTTTTTAGTATTGCTTGAATGATGTGTGCAGTACTTTTATAGATTAATCATTTGGACTTTCTGCATATGCTTCTACTGTATACTTTGAAACACACATAGTTATAGGTAAATATCATATATTATTTTTCATGAAAATTAAAATTCATATTAAGGATAATGTGAAATTGCTTATATACAAAGTTGATATCTCTCAACTTGTTTTGGTAAATGTACTTATAATAATCTGATCATCAGACTACTAAGGGGAAGAAAACTTAGAGACCACCCTATACAGTATCCATATACACCAGAGATAAACTTTGGGGACTTAGTTGCTTTTCTAATGTGGTATTGCAGATAATCAGCTACATGGTTGGGATTCATGGAAATGACAGTAAATACGGTTATCTGTAAAACAAACAAACATACCAAACAATCTTCTCTCAGAATCCATTTTTATTTTTCTGTATTAAATTCTGTAAATAATTTGGTTTGTTCTACTAATGCTATATCTAGCCTAAATTTCTAACTTGAATATCCAAAGCCCTTTAAGTATTGAGATGTTCCCATTATGTCCCTTGCAGTAAGATTAGAAAAAGCCATTATGCTCATTTCATATAAATCCATACATCATAATTACCTTAGTATTTTCTTGTAGAGCAACATTCCTTGACAAAGTTGTGTAAAGACAACTGAACTGAAGCAAAGGATAGAAACAGCAGCAGGAGGATGTATCTTATTTCTTTGTATCACAAATAATATATTTTAACTGTGTAGAATTAATTTTTATTAGTAGTATTTCTAATTATAATTACTATCGAATGACTAGGGTAACATTTCTAAATTGAAACGACCTGTGAATGCATAAGGTAAAAACTTATATTTAAAAGTTATTAAATTTGGTATGTCTATTTGAGCTCACTGGAAGATTTGGTAAGAAGGGAAGATTTGGTAAGAACGCTGCAGTTTACTCAAGTATGTATTATAATATGTTTCAAAATACCAGGAAATTAAAATACCAAGAACGTGAAAACAAGAAGACTTTGTCCTGATTTGGCATATGGATCAGACAAGAAATCTCAAATAAACATAACTTTTGTTCAGTATCTGTTTTCTAAATAGTCTACCTTTTTAGATTCAATAAAAAAGTGTTTTCATAAATGTTTCAGCTGAGACAACAATATTTGTAACATTTTAAATAACTACCTGTGAGAGACTTTAATGTTATTGTAGTGTTACACAAAATTTCATAGTGGATTTAGAAATCTAAACATGATTCTTCACAGAATGATTTTACAGGTTTAGTACCTTATTGAAAATAAAATACCGATACCTTTTAGTGACTGCTGAGTGAGTAATAACAAATCAGAGTTTCAAAATAGTGAATTTTTCTATTGATGGTACTGATAGAATGTCTATTTTAATTGAAAAAAATAAATATAATGTTGCTTACGTGGCCAAATTCCTAATGTAAGAGTGTTCCTGAATATCCATTGGACTTCAACTCAGGAGATTATGAAAAAGAAGGACTTTATTTGTCTCTTGATTATTCTACTTGTCAATATATGCCTTTTTTTTTTTCTACTTAACATATGGATCACTGAAAAGTTTATAAATAGATCCAGCTCAAAGGACATAAATTCTGAAGTCATGAATAATCAACCTAGTTATTAATTAAAAATAATTCCTGTAGGTGTTCTGTCTCTTTCTGTCTCATAGAACCACAGAATAACAGAATGGTTAAGGTTGGCAGAGATCATCTTGTCCAACTCCCCTGTTCCAAGGAGACACCCAGAGCATGAGGCACAGGGTCACATACAGGCAGGTTTTGAAGATCTGCATAGAAGGAGACTCCGCAGTCTCTCTGTGGAGCCTGTTCCAGGACTCTGTCATCATCCTCACAGGGAAGAAGTTCTTCCTCATATGGAGATAGAACTTAGTGTGTTTCAATTTATCACCACTTGTCCTTTCACTGGTCACCACAGAGAAGAGTTGGGGTCCTCTCTCTTTACATTCTTCCCTGAGGTATTTATATGTATTAATCTCCTCTCAGGCTTCTCTTCTCTAGGCTAAACAGGCCCAGCTTGCTTAGTCTTTGCTCCTTAGATAGATGCTCTGGGCTCTGCTCTATACAGGACCCTCTCAAGAAGCTGCAGAGAATCACAGAATCACACATCCCTCTTGTACTGAGGTGCCCAGAACTGCACACAATACTCCATGTGCAGCCTCATCAGCAAACATTAAGCAGCAAACTAACATTTTCCCTAGTCTTCCTGTTGCTGCTGATATATTTATAGACACCCTTCCTATTGTCCCTGACATCTCTAGTAGGATCTAAGCAATCTTACTTCTTCCTTCTAGCTTTCTCTACGCATGATCATGAAGTCCAAAATCTTGAGGTCACTGCAGTCAAGTGGACTGGAAACTGCCTCCAGCCCTCACATTTCCCACTGGATCATCCCTATTTGTTCGTATCAGGTCTAGCAGTCCACCTTCCTTTGTTGGCTCATCAACCACCTGCATTAAGAAGTGATCTGCAATGTTCTGCAGGAATCTCCTGAACTGTCTATTCCTAGCTATGTGATTATCCTAACAGATCTCAAGGTGTTTGAAGTCCCCCATAAGGACCAGGGCCTGTGATGATGAGTCTTCTTTCAGCTGCCTGTAGAAGACCTCATCCACTCCCTCTTCTTGGTCAGAAGATCTGTAGTAAGCTCAGGGACAGTGTGGTCTGTGTTAGCTTGCTCTTTAATCCTCACCAATCACTTTTAGACTAGGAGTTTTAGAAAGAAACAAAGTCTTTAAACTATTTCCAAATATATCAAGCAAAATCTTAAGCATATCTTAGTCATTTGTAAGAAGAAAAATACAAATTCTGACTCCTTATATACAAAGATAATACTATATTTTATAATGAGATAATACTATATTTTATAATGAAACAGACCACATTTTGTGCCTTCACTTTTGGAGGTTCTATTTCTCCAAAATAATTATTTAATTCTCCTAAAATAACCATTTCTATGGGAAATATTTTTTAAAAATAAATTATATTATGATGATTTTCAAAGAATTTACTCCTTATCTCTCTTCTATCATTCTTAACAGCTACTTTCCAAAGAGTGTGCAGTCTTCAAGTATAATATTGCTATACTTCAGCTGAGACTCTAATCTTTGTCAGTGTGTTTCAGTCTGTGTGTATTAAAACTTCTTTATATTAGATGGAAAGAAAGAAGATGAATGTGTTAAACACTGGAAGGTGAAGAACATGCATCTATATTAAAAGTGCAATACCTGAGAAAAATGTTTCTTCATTTACATCTACCCTGAATACTCCATGATATGCCAGCTAAATAAGCAACAACAAACTCAGTTCAATATTTTGTTATTTTGTATTTCTTCTAGGAGCTAGGGCTGTGGCCTACTGTTCCTCATTCGTTTCTGATATTTCTTTTGTTCCTTCAGCTCAGTAGTATTTAGTGGTCCATAAAGGCTTTTTGAATATCATATATTATGCAGAGGCCCTAATTTCTGATTCTGTATTCAAAAGCCTGAAGCAGTAAAAGAGCAAAAGGCAAAAATAATGTTGTGTCTTAAGATATGAGATTATTATGTAAAGAAGTAATTTTTTATCATTTAACTCTGAAAAAAGAACAAGACTTTAAAGTACAAATAAATAGTTTACAATTGAAGTCATAGCATCAGTTTAACATAGTTTATATTTTAAAGTGTAGACATGCTATTTTTCTCCTACTTAGATTTGTCCAAGTAGAGAAAATTGCTGCAAGTGCAATTATTCTGTTATTCCAAATAATCTCCATTCTGGAGATTACATGCATACATAGGCCCATATAGGCTTCTTTAACAATGTATGTAGATCTAGGAGGAACCATTTCTGGCTCTCTGAGAAATATTTTCTGTTTATTCAAATAGATATTATTATAATATCCTGACAATCCCATTTTTAATATATTTCTACATAATCGTATATGTGATGTACATTATATATATATATGTAAAACATGCTATCAGGAATAGAAAAAAAAAAAGGAGTTAATGAAAAGTCATGTAGAAGGTTTATTGTGGTGCAGGAGTAAAAGATAGGCAGGTGTCTGGAATTACAGGCAAGTTTTTGTACCATGTATTAGTTCTTTTTCTTTATAACCCTGCAAGTCAGCAGCTGGGACTGATAGCTAAATAAAGGCAAAGTAACTGAAGTGTTAAACGAAACATTGGTACCAGGAAAAAAAAAAAAAGGAATTTTATATCTTTCTGCAGAGCCAATGTCAAGCACTTTTCCATCCCTGTTAGACTCTCATTTGTTGTCTCATTTGCATACAGTAATATCTACTGAAGATTTTATACTAAGGCCTTGGCAGTACTTGTGCTATTCCCTCAGGAACTCCAATCCATGAATGTGTTAGCCAAATTTTGAGAGTCATGTGAAATTACTAAGTTTTGATGCAGATAAATCTTTCACAATCTTTTGACAAATATAAAACACAAATGCTACTTTTCCTCCACATGAAATACCATTTTCTTACATTGTAATTCTAGACTGCTAATTTATGAGGTGCATTGTTCAAAAGTAAAATTAGACTTTTGCAGTCTTTTAGATGTTAATCCTGTAAAAACTGCTGCTTTTCTAGCACTCTGTATATTTACAAGAAAAGTAATCCTTTTGTCACAGATTCGTCTCTCCTTCTCCCATAGATTCTTCTCTCCTCTCACAGATTCTTCATCCATTTTCATTATTAGATTTGCCTAGTTTCTATCCTGAAAAGAATTTTTAATGTTACTACGAATCTACAAATACTAAAAGTAAATGTTTAAAAGCAGCACTTTCTTACTAAATCAGTTTGGTTACACTTTTCCTGCTCTCATTTAAATGCCATGAGTTATGTGACGGGACAAGTTAGAAAGATGGGGCAGGTGGAAGAATGAGAATAACCAGGGATTCAGATGTGCTCTTATGATCCTGACAATATCTGACTCTAAGCAATTAAAGAAATTTAAGGGTCTCAGGAAAACATTTAGCTCATGGTTTAAATGTTAAACTAATGATTTAGCTGCAATATATCTTCCTGGGGAGAGCTGTGGTAGGTGGAGTGAGTCACACATGGACCCTGGTACAGGTCCATAGTGGCGCTGAGCACAGACACCACTATGCCCTGGGGACGCATGTGAAGGAAGCTGGAGCTACATTTGCAGCATGAGAGCATCTCATCCATCAGGAAATACTGACAGACAACCCAAATGTCCGACTTGCCTCTGAGAGTGACAGGAACCCTTGCTTTTGCCAAAACACAAAATCTGCAAGAACCACTCGGTTCAGGAGTTGAGCATACACTTGCAGGAAGTGAGACACTTTATTTATTCAATGATAGGTGTATTTTTCATCTGACAAGGCAGCAGTTAGGAGATCCTAATGAGCTGGGAGCCCAGCAAGAGATTCGGGAATCAAGAGCCTCTTATTTGTCGCTGTGGCAGATGTTGCTTCTGTGAGGAGCAGGAATGATTGCTGTCTGGATGGGCTTAAGATGTGACAAATATTATCTGCCTGGAAATTTGTCATGCTTGACCCCTAGCAAAGACAGAATAAAGCTTGTCAACACAGCTATAGCCTACAGTTATGTCGGCTTGCCTGCCATCAAAAATCTGTGCAAGCTTTTTATTGAAAATGCAGAAGAATTAAAACTGTTCAGGCAGTTTGAATCTGGCATGTTAAGTAAGGCTTAATTGCCTTTAATTGTAATAGCTCCATGGAAGAAATGACACTTTAGGAGTATGCTTGCATGTTTATTTATAGGAGAGAGGTTTTTATTAGTTGGCTTAGATAAATGAAAAAAGTTATAAATTCATCAAAACTCACATGCCCATTCAATCAAGGTTTATGTTCTTCAACACATCTCTACCTTCTTTTGATTACATTTTTTTTGCTGCATTTGTAGAGAAAAGAAAGCCTTGATTCAGCTAAAGATACTTTTATAACAGAAACTCTGTTATGGAGCACCTGCTTCATCAACAGCATAATCATACTGTTTGGTGGCTTCTGTGATCCAGAGCTTTGAGGAGCTAAGAGAGAAGATTGTTCTTTTCTTTTAAAAAACAAAACCACTACCACCACCACCAGAAAAAAACAGCCAAGGGAAATGGAAGAAGGGTGAGTGATCAATGAAAGAAAGGAGGAGGGACTTGCATTACAGGAATAAGGATTTCAAGTCTTGCATTTCAGAGTTGGTAAAGTGGCAATGCTGGTAAAGTGGTAATTCATTGTGAAATTTGGTAAAGCTAGATAATAATAGAAACAATTTAGGTGTCCTGTGTTCCAAATATATTGAACTATACTTAACTAATGTTTGTAGATTTTAAACCAGCATACATTGCATGTATTTGGTTTGCAATGAATCATGTACATGTATGTTAGAGAGCGATTTGGATGCTGTAAAAAACTGATGCAAGAAGGATAAGAAAGCTGGTTTTCAGGTTGTTGGATAACTTCTTATATTTCTTATAATTCTACGTATTCATCTTGATTTATGTAAGTTTACATATTTGTGTGAGTGTGTGCTTATATATGTGTACATATGTGCATAGATATATGGATAAACATCAAAATGATGTCTAGAATATCAGTGATTTACCTTACTTACCTGTTTCCAAAATTAACAGTAAGACCTGCAAACTACTTTAAAAAAAAATCTCCTGAAATTAATCTCAAGATAACTATTTAAAGATAGGCCTTTAAAAATTAACAAAGCACTGGAAAATACATGAAAGACACGAGCTGGCAGAGATAGTACTGCAGCACATATTGGACATGAAATCTTATGTGATGACTGACCTTTATGTGTAATGAAAATACAGTTTCTTCATATGTCACAGTGGAATTAACAAAATCAGATGCCAGTGATGCTACTGTTATAGAAAATAGTTAATTATTTTTTGATGCTTGTCATAGCTAACACTGAGTGGATTATAGTTTGCAAAGCTAGAAATAGTTTCTTATAGCTTATCGAGCTGTAATAAAGATGAAAGAAATGTCTGTCTCTTTTTGGTAATG
The DNA here is from genome assembly GCA_032353885.1 of Nothura maculosa. NCBI lineage: Eukaryota > Metazoa > Chordata > Aves > Tinamiformes > Tinamidae > Nothura > Nothura maculosa. The sequence continues at coordinate 2,763,938 of JAUBOD010000825.1, read as the reverse complement.
ATTAAATCTCAAAATACTCAGTATTTTGTGGTGGTTTTCTTTCCTCTCAATTAATTTGTAGTTGATCTTTCCTGAAATTACTTGGGTATGCTAATTTATATTTCAAATAGAAATATATGTAGTGGATTGATTAAAAATGACAATTGATGGGACAAGGAATAAAAAAATTTGATGGTAGGCTGGTACAGATTGTGTAGGAGGTGCAGGAAGGAGAGAAGCAAAGGGAAGGTGACAAGTCTATGTGGAAAAGCGTGACATAGGATGAGAACTTTGACTAATTTTCTTTATTTCTGGTTACAGGGTTCTAAACAGCTATGGGTTGTGGAGCGTTCTGTAAATATCAACACAGCATCTTGCTTTATGTAACAAATAGGATACTAACCTATGTATTTAGTTTGCCACAGAAGTTTCACAGAGATAGAGACATCTGTGTTTATCATATGTTATTCAGCCATATGTATAACCATGAAGTTAAATCATAATGTTGCATTTTATGCTGTAGCATTGTAATCTTGAGAAATTTCTGGATGCATCTGTATGTTATGAAAGTGGATGTTATAATGAAACTAATTCCTAGGAGACTGAAAAAATAGCATTATTTAAGGCTTATAATATAGCATTATTCACCCTTAAGACATAACAGAAGAAAGAAGAGGGCTGCACTTGAAGAGAGAAGATAATATTTCAAGATCAGGCTATATCCATATGTTGTTTTTTTCAAATGTCTCTAGAACATTTTTCCTGAACTTGTGTGTGGCACATACACTTACCCAGTGCATTATCCTTTTCTAAGCCCTCCCAGAGATGTTATAGCTGTTCTAAGAACTTTGCTGACCAAGAAAAGAGGTCTCCAAAACTGATGTCTTGGAAGAACAGCATTTTAGAGCAAGTTGAAGCTTTGTGACAAGAGCCTTGGGCTTTTTATTTCAGAGATGTCAAAAGTCTGTAAACAACTTACATATGCCACTTGCTTAGTGTCAGCTGCTTGCAGCCAGGTTATTTGAGTCTTCAGAAGCTGTAGGAAAGAAAATGTGGCTTTTTTTTTTTTGTTTGTTTTGTTTTATGTATTGTTTTTTTCCAAGTATTGTTGGAAGACTGATGAAAACACTGATGTATATGAAGGTGTGGAGAATACATACGTATATAAATTTAGTTTACTGAGGTAGTATTGCAATGTCTTCACAGCCTAGTGATAGGGCCACATACCAGTGATAGTACTGATATTTGTTAGAACTTGATCTACAACATTTATCCATAGTTATCTTTCATAAAACCTTTTCTGAAAATGTCTAACTAATGCTTTCATGTAATATGGACTACTTATGCTACTCATATTGTTCACTCACTTATGTTCACTTCAACTAACAAAATATATGCAGTTGTGGAATATATAAAAGACTGTATAACATCTTGAGCTTGCAAAGTACATTTTTGGAATCTTTGTAAGGCAGTAATTAATGTCTGATCAATGATAAATACACTTATTTTCCTGGAGTCTTTTGTTTTCAGTATGTTTTAAGACTTCACTTTGACTTATAAGATGTTAGTCAGCAGGGGTAATGTTTAGAAGAGTTGTTGATAAATAAACAAGTTCTAGCACTAAATCCAGATTGCACTTGCATAGCAATAAAGGCAACTATCTTAGCACTGTTCCATATTTGGGAAATCTGACAGCCTTGTGAGCCATCTGTGAAATCTGCTGGAAGATAACTGAGACATATCTTCCTTAGCATCACTCTTGAAGATAGATAGTAATTTCCAGGGCAGTCTTTAAAGATTGATTATGTATTAGAATTCAGCTTACTAAAACGTATTTGAAATAAAAACGAGTCGGATACCTCATCAATTTGTAACTGAAATGTTTTCTGAATTAACCCTTGCCTAAACTGATTAGAAGTATTTTATGTATTGAGACTGTATGTGTGACAACTTAAAAAAACTATAAAAAACCTGAAAATTTTCATATGGTGGTGTGGGGGATGTCCCTATGAGATTGTAAGTCTTTATTAAATAAAATGTTAGAACATCCTAAATTCATCCTTTAAAATTTGATTTCTTATTTCCTTTTCCTTCTAATATGCAGTTGACCTGCTAGCTCTTTAAATGTCTGTGACTGATGACAGGAGATCTGTGTGGATCTGGTTTCTCGTATTGTCTATCTGTGGGGGAAAGGCCAAGACTGATTTTTCTGCTTCTGAAAACTCATATAACTTGAACTTCACTGGACTGAAAATCTGAAAAGATACTTTTAATCTGAAAAGATACCTTTTCCTCCCAGAGAAGGCAAAAATAACAGGCTTATCTTTCTTAAAAAGTGATTTCAGCAAGAGTGCTGATGTTAGTCTGACCTGATGAGTCAGGCTGGTGAGTCAAGTCTCCGTCTCATATCCATTGCCCATTGTGTTAACTGAATGCATACTTCATTTGCTCATGTTGTGATGGAAATTATTTCTGAAACAATCAAGAATTTCAACTCAAACAGCAAAATTTGGAAGCCACAAAGTCTGTTAATAATTTTTTTCAGTTAATAATTTTTTAACATATTATATTTTTGGCTTCCATGAATGTAGCACAGTATGCCAATAAGCATGAATTTCAATAGTGAGATATAATTCTTTAGGCTTTTTAGGCTACATTTTATGGCATGTAGTGCACCAGCAGAGGCAAAGTAATACAGATAATGATGAATGTGTATGCATGTGTGTATGTGCATGCACACACATGCATGCATGTAAATAGACTACATTTTGGAATTTTCCAAATGTATATGGCATGCACATTGTTTTGTCTGTGGAGAAGCAGAAGAGTTTTGGGGGGTTTTTTTTTTGCTTGCTTTTAAAAAGCAGTTTAAAAACTTAATGTTGAGCAGCCATTCTTATTTTCATGGTAAACTAAGTGGAATGTCTTTTCTCAGGCTATCTTCCTTAGGTTCTCATGCAGGAGCCGTGTCTCGTGCCTTCTGTTGCTCTGTGCTGTTCCTTAGAAAGTTCCTAGTGTTTAGGAATCAGAAACTGTAGAGGTGTGTCAAGGAATGATATGTTGATGGTATATTAGTTCGAGTTGAAAAGAACTAGAGAGAAAGAGAATGGAGAGTGATACTGGAGAGTGATTGTACTGACGTATGGGTATATATTTTCACATGTTCTCATACTGTTAAATCTTTGTCTCTCTCAAATGCTGTTGATATTATGAATATTCACAATTTGGTTATGTTTGATGGATTACTTTACATTCATATTATTAGAGAAATTCATGATGCACTATGAAGCAACATTTGCTGCTTGTACTGCAGATCATCATGTTTCAAAAAAGTCACAGCAATAAAAGTAATGAGGACAAGGAAAATAATTGCTTTTACTTTGAAGCTTACTAATTTTACAAACAAGATTAGATGATAAGGTTATTTTCAGTAACTGGATTTATACACAGTAGGAGATCTCTTCCAGGCTTATATTTAATAATCTGTACATTATGTACTTCTGGATACCATACTGTTTGAAAAAAAAAATACTGGTTATTTATGTGATCAATGAGAACATGGTTTTTGGAAAGTTTTTTTTCTCTCCTTTCTCAAGGTTAAACTCAGTAGCCTTTGAGAGGCTTGATGGGATATACTAGTTGTTACATTAGTTTTAGTGAGATCAAATCTGTCAAAAGCCTGGCTTCCATGACTTATTCAGCATAAGTTATGCTGAAGTTATGCTGAAGTAGTTATGCTAAATAGTTTTTGTTTATCTCCAAAATTAATGTCAAGCATCATTGTCTTTAAATGAACAATTCAAGACACTTTATTGTTTAGGTCATAGTCTGTTGTTGAGTATAATGCTTTATTAAATACAAACAAAATCTCTGTGGTATGTATATTGCTAGTGAAAAGTGAAGGAAGTAGTTGTGATTCAGGGTCCTTGGGTAAAAGTGGACTACAGACATTTGAAAATAGTTCTTGGCATGTGATATGTCAAGCTACTCTTGACCCATCTGAGCTAAACAGGTTTGCTAAATGGACTGAGATTCCAATAGGCATGAATGAATTTAAATAATAGGCTGGTATTTTCAATAGATTGTCTTCAGAAAGTGTTTTATCTAGCCTACCTTTTGTATTGTCACTTAAAGAAGAAATTGCAAACATAAATCAAAAGATTTCTTAGATTTATGGGTATCAGATGGAAATGATCTTGGATATATCATGTTCCTGGAGCTGGAAGACTAAAGAAGACCTTAATTTAAGGTTGTCACTGCACTGAAAGCTGCTATGTTTTGTAGGAGAAGCTTAAAACTATTATTTTTGACAGAATGGAAAAAATACCCTCCATTATATTTCATTAGATGCTTAAAGTATTAAAGTATGAATTGAATAAAAAAAAAAGCTTTTGTGATGTTTTCATACAAATGCTTTTAATTCAAAAATTTTGAACAGAACTGAAAGAGAAGAATATTCCATTACTTTTAATCCTTCTAATCATACTATCACTACATGTATCTGAAAAAATTAAAACGTGATGCTTTTACACTCCTTTCTTGCTAGTAGTAATAAACCAACATGAAAGTAAAATAATTATACTTAACAATATGTATAAATTATTAGATATGTTAAAAATGCATCAATTATGTAAGAGAATTATGAAACAAAATTCCAACTATTGCTGAGGATCTTTTCTAATAATACTTTTTCTTATTTTTAACAGTAATGTGCAATTTTAACCTGCATTTCTTTCACTTAACTAGAGGCAGGGTCTCCATAACCTTGAATTCAAATATCCTCTGGATAAATTTAAAGTGCTATATTTCATATGTCCTTACAATCAAAGGAAAAAGACTTTACTAATTTTACAGTCAGAGCTGACATATCCTGCTTAAACACATTCTTTGAAACTTCTCTATATGCCAGAAATGTTTTATCAAGATTTATCATATTTCTGGTATTCATCTAGAAAGGTATAGGCTGGTAATTGATAGAAAAAGGAAATCTGTACCTTGTGTCTGTGTGGTCCACCAGCTATGGAAGGCTAAATGCACTCTTAAACTTACTTACTTTATATATAAAAATCCAGTCCTGTTCAACTATAATATATATATATGTATTTACGGTTTACATACTTATCTACAAAATTTTTAGCCCTATGTGTACAATTTTAAGAGGTATGGTACAAATCAGGCATGTATAAACCACCACTTAAACCATTTTTTAGTCATAAAGCAGCTGAAATGGAAAGCGCAAGGTTCTTTTCCTTTTTTGGGGGAGAAATAACAACATTCTAGAGATAATATAACAACAAATATGACAGAAAAATGAAATTAAAAGCTTTGTTTATTCACTGGCGTTCTCTAGGTTGTGAATTTCACCTAATATTTCCCTGCTTTTTGATAAAAATTTGATCTCAAATGTTCTCTTCCTGTAGCAGACTAGAATGTATATTTTGGTTTACTGCTCAAGGTCCTTACTATGGGATTGCTGGTAGGTTTTGTAGTTCAGTGGACTCTTCAGGATCTACCAAGTGTGGTCCTATTTTGAGATTTGGCCTTGTTATGTATGCAGCCATTTCCTGTCCTGTGTTCCTTTATTGCATTTTTTTAATCATCTGATCAATCCTTCTACCTTGCACTTAAACTTCAAAGCAGATTTTTTTTTTCTTACGATATATTTTATCACATCATGACAGTAGAACTCAGTTATATTACATTTTAAAAGCATTTAATTGGGATAGAAGTATCAAAAATATAGAGGTGGATCAGTGAGATGATAGGATTTAATCCAGAAAATTTTCTTGCATCAAAATTAAGTCTAATGTAACAAATTATAGTGTTAAAAATAACATTTTTTTTATTTATTTTTCATTCTTTATGTAATTCTATTTTTATTATCATATAAATGCAGTAGAATAAGATTGTTCTCGATGAAATTATATTGCAAATAAGTGAGTGAAAGATAAAATTAAAACTGTTTCAAAAATAGAGTTTAGAAAGCAATATAGCATCTTCTAGAACTTTGACGCTGAATTGTTCTTATCATTTTTGCAGGGATTATGTGTTCTTTTCTGCCTTAAATTGTTATGTATTTCGTTTTACTACAGGCAAAATCTGATTTTCCATATTTTCAAGTCATTGTATATTTACTTCCTATTCAAATGACATGGTCGCTTGAAATCTAGCAGTAATGTAAAGCTGGGATAAAAAAGCTTAATTCTCTAAGTACATAGGTGAAAGAGGAATTGATTGTCTTCAGTCAGTCTTTATCTGACAGAGATAAATGCCTATGATTTAACAGGCACATGTGCAATTTGTAATGGTGTTATGTACCAGAATTTATGGTCAGTATGTTGTTGGAAGCATTGGAATCAAACCTCAAATGTAAGCTTGTCTTAAGCTGAAATAAACCATTGATTTTCATTTTGTACAAATTCTGGGTATTACATACCGAAATAAGCATACTGAAAGGCAGAGCCTGGAGAGTTTTGAACAGTGGCAAAAAGTCGCGTTGGAGGCCAGTAGATAGTGGTGTCCCCCAACTGTCAGTATTGGCTCCAGTCCTGTTCAGGTTATTTATCAAAGACATGGATAAAGAGACAGAGTGCACACATGGCGAGGTTACTGGTGGTCCAAAACTGAAAGAAGTGGCTGGTACCCCAGAGGACTGTGCTATACTGGAGTAAGCCCAACAAAGGGCTGCTAAGATTATTAGCAAAGAGATTATATCCTGTAATATAAGGAATAGCAAAAGAGATTATATCTTGTAATATAAGGAAGAGCCAAGGAAACTGGATCTCCTGGGGAGGAGATGACTCAGAGGGCATTTAATCAATGTATATAAATCTCTGAAGGTTTGAATGATACCAAGTGATAGGATGAGAGGCAATGAACGTGAGTTAAAACACAGGATATTCATTTTTAATGTAAGGAAACACATCTTTATTGTGGGGAGGGGTGACCAGTGCGGGAGAGTGAGCAGTGGAACAGTTTGCCCAGAGATGTTGTGGAATCCATGGAGATATTAAAAGCCATCCCTACACTGGCCAGGGCAGTGTGCTGTAGTAACTCTTCTTGAGCAGGACTTTGGCTAGAGATCCCTTCCAACTTCAACTGTTTGTGATTTTTGTGATTTAAAAAAAAAAAATTGTTCAGATAGAATGAAGATTTTAGTTTACCTCACATATTAATGCATATTAATGTAAAAGAGTAATTTAATTAGACTATAAGCATTGTTGAAAAAAAGAGTAAATTTGGGGGAATATGGTCTCTTTCTCTCTAAAAAAAAGATGCAGCAAATTCTGAGCAAAATCATGTTGGTATCAGTGGGCTTTATTTTAGTCTGATTGTTAATTAATAGCTGGATAGCTTATAAGAAATACTGATTTTTTATCTATATATATTTTAGCTAGAGATTAATGTAATTGCCCTTTTGACTCACTGGAACAGGAAGACAAATAGCATTCGTGAAAAAGAAAGAAAGGTCAGTAAGGATACGAGGCATGAAAAATCCATTTTGCTATAGAATCAACATTCAAGGCATTTTTCAACATCAAAAGAACCCCCCTACAAGCCCTAGTAGAGACCAAAGGAGAACCTGTAGCCTTCCGCCCTTATTCAGCACATGTACTGCTGGTTGGTTCATTAGTGTAGGCTAATCTATATTCTCCAAGTTTTATATAGTCCAGTATGATTCCTATTAAGAGAATTTAATTAGTCTACACTAATGAACTAGCCAGTAACGATAAGAAATTTATTTCCTTTCTCCATTCCTTTTTTTTCTGTGCTGTACTGCATACACCCATTCTGGAAACCGATGGGACCCAAAACATATATTAATGTATCTAGAGACACCAGCCCAATTTCTGTAGTACCCTTACAGAATTTGAGAGAGTAGAGAAAACAGCTAGAAATAATTTGATCATTCTATAATATATGACTTTACAATACCAGAATTAGTATTCTCATGTATCTATCTGTGATTAGAAAAATCTAAAGATCCCTAGTCAGCTGCTAGCACGTTCTGTGCTACTACAAGAGTAAATAAATGATGGCAAATTTAAGCAACACATGTTGTCTTCAAGATGTTACTGTTTTCACTAGCCTAGCTAGTTTCAAAATTCAATTCTTCAAAATTATTTTTTTTAAAAATTAATTGTATATTTAAAATAAGTTTGCTCCTTGGATTTCAGTAAACTGTAGTGTAATTTGGGTGTGAATAGTGACGGAAAAATGTTCCATCAATGTTTAAGTTCACTGAGATCATGATATAAAATGAAATATGTCATGTTTTGAAATCCCATATGTTTACATAAGTTATTTAATATCATAGTAATTAAACTAATTGCTCTATACTGCCATATAGTAATTGCTTTACAATAATAATAATTAAAAAGCTTTTAAAAACAAAGGTGTCTTTACTGAAAATACAATTACTTGCAGTTCCCAAGCACAGAAGAGATTATTACATTTCCAAATTATATTTTAGGTTTTAAAACCTGCAGATTTTATGGGGAATACAATTGTATTATTATATATTACTATATATTCTGCAGGATATTTGAAGGTTTCAGCATATTGTGTACTTACAATTTATATGTAGCAAACAGAGCAAGGGATATTTAAGTTTAACATGCTTTGACTTAGGCAATTAATGCTTTCTCAGAAAATGTCTAGACACAACTTAAGAACAGCATAAGTCTGAGAATTTATCTGGATAAGCAGAATAGGTAAGGCTTTTCTGTTCTGAAGTAGAGAGTTCTGTTCTGTGTGCAAGTCATGCCATTTGCTTTTGGTACTAGAGAACAAGCTTTGGAACAACTGATTTATTAGAATCAATTTAACTACAGACTCCTAAACTGAAATTCTTCCAGAGTTACTTACATAATATTAGAAGAGATTGAAATTAGTGATGAATATAGAATTTCAGTATACTACAGCTCCTTCTCCATATTTATGTGATAAATTATTCTGAGAAATTTTATTGTTTTTCAGGAAAGAAAATACGAAATATTTATTTTTCTATTTATTTTTATATATCCTATCTGTGAAAGAGAATTATGAAGTAGTAATGTGTTTAAAAAAACATTTTTTTAATTAAAAAACCCTTTTTTGACATTTAAAAACCCCTTTTTTAATTTTTATGAATCTTCATTGTTTTCATATTTCCTTACACTTTAAAGATGTCTCAGATACCCTTCCATATGCATGAAGATCCTCTAATTCATGTGAAAATTGATATGAAGAAGAAATAAGAAAGAACAAAACAGTGGAGCATTATTTCCTTATTATATGTCTTTATTATTGGAAAGAAAAGGCTATTTGAATAGAAGTTCCATCCAACGAAGGTAAGAAAATGGAATATTTTACAGCATTTGGCTTAAATTCTCGATATGGTCTTTGTTTCTGTGAGTTTTGGATTTGGACGTCAGTTTGATTTTGTGGTCTCTGTGTCATTCATTCTTGGGTTCGCGCTAAGAGAGATTTACAATGAGTATGAAAGCTGTCTTGAAGTGGAGACCTAGCTTCACTGGGTCTTGTTTTTGGAGTGGTCTGACCCAAATATGCTGTCCCAGAAAACACTGGGCCCAGCAGCCAGACAAAGCGGCAATAAAAGTATAAAATACCCCACTCTTAAATTTCATTACACTTATTCCATTTTTGCCTTTGTAACATAGGTTAGAGTTTAGCCTGATGCCTCTAATGAAACTCATGTCAGTAGATGATTAGAAAGAAATGAGTTTCTTTCAAAAAGCCAGATTTAGTTATTGGTATTCATGATAAACTAACCAATAAGTATAGACATATAGATGGTAAAAATGAAAAACATGCTGAACTGAGTGAATACTTTGTGGAAGAATAATGTTAAATATTTGTTTATGTTGTAATGAATTAAATATAAGCTCTAAATGCTAATTAAAGTTGTTTAATGAATTAATGACTTATTGTGAAGGGAAATACATTAATCTTTTAAGGATTCAGTTTTCTTTTATGTCACAATGGCAAAGTGAAGGATAAAACATCTTTCATAAGAATTTTTAGCATTTTTTATAGCGCAATGAAATATTTGGAAACCTTCCATGAGCTTTGTTAAATTTCTCACTTCTATGAACTCCTGTTAATTTGTTGAAAAACTGTATTTTAACTAAATATTCAAAACTTATGGCAGCTTAATGACAAGAAAATAGAGATTTTAGATTTACACAGTATTTTTGTCATCTCTAAATATTCCTAATTTATAGACAGTTAAACTAGTATTTTTCTACTTAGGAGCCATGATTGATAAAATTTTATATGTATATATGACTTCATAATTATGTACTACTTAGTCTTTAAGTTAAAAAATAATAATTTTACAATCAAAAGATTAAGTATCATTAAAAATCTTGAAAATTATATTTCTCCTTTTCTCTTTACAAACTAATACCACAAACAGTGGAAGATCTCTTTTATTTTATTTTTTTTCTCTCCATTCTACCTCCACATATAAGAATGATATATTGATGTAGGTAGAAATATTACAAAAGATACATTCCTACATTTGTAATCCAAATCTAGATTTGCAAGATCTTAATTCTACTATTCATTTTCATTTAAGGAAACACTGAGCATTCTAATTCCACAGAGGAAGAAGTTTTCATCTATGACTGTGAGAAACTAGTTTGTGCTGCTCAGGGTAAACTGACAACTAGCAAGGGACATAAGCTAGTTACTATTGACATATGTGTAATTTTCACCAGTTCAATATTTACATTCAAAACAAAACTTAGTTTTCTTGAAAATGATTCCATTGTGTGAAATCTGTTTGACCTTCTTACTTTCTTATTATCATCCATTATCACTGCATTTATATTTTTTCCTCTGTGCCTCAGCACATCAAATAAAATTCTCAGTCACTGCCCCATGCTGCCACTTAGTTAATAGCTGTGAATTGTCAACAAAGTAAGCTTGACATAAATGAATGTACAAAATAATTAACTAATACTTTTTTCTTATTGTTACAAAAAATATTTTATCAGAGGAAAGTAGCAGCTTAGCAAAAATCTCCCTATTTCCTTCTCACAGAATCACAGAATGTTTGAGGTTGGAAGGGACCTTTGTAGTCCAGCCTCATCTAGTCCAACATCCTTGCTCAAGTAAGGACACTTAGAGCATATGAAATAGTGTCTCATCCAAGTGAATTTTGCAGATCTTCAGAGAAGGAAGCTCCACAACCTCCCCGGGCAGCCTGTTCCAGGGGCTGTCACTCTCACAGTGAAGAAGTTCTTCCTCATATGGAGATGGCATTTCATGTGTTTCATTTTGTACCCATTCCCCCTTGTCCTGTCCTTGTTCCAGTGCTCTGTCACCTTCACTGTCAAGATTTTGTTCCGTAAGATCCTGTGGAACTTTTGGTGTTTCAATTTGGGCTGTTTCCCCTAGTCCTATCCTGGCCACTGCTGAAAAGAGGCCAGCCCCATCCTCCTCACTCCCTCCCTTGAGGTATTTATGTGATCAGATACCCTCTCAGCCTTCTATTCTTAGGCTGAACAGACCCAGTTCTCTCAGCCTTTGCTCACAGGGCAGATGTTCCAGGCCCGTGATCATCCTCGTAGCCATGTACTGGACTTTCTCCAGCAGCTCCACACCTCTCTTGTACTGGGGAGCCCAGAACTGCACACAGTACTCCAGATGTGGCCTCATCAGGGCTAAGTAGAGGGGGACAATAACCTCTGTCATTCTACTACAGAAGAGAAGACTGAGAGGAGATCTGATCAATATGTATCTCCCTGAGGGGAAAATGTAGGGAGGAAGGAGCCAAACTGTTCTCCATGGTGGCCAGTGATATGATAAGGGATAATGGGTACAATTTGAAACACAGGAAGTTCCATCTTCATGTGAGTAAGGACTTCTTTACTGTGAGGGTAGCAGATCCCTGGAACAGGCTGCCTAGAGAGGTTGTGGAGTTTCTTTCTCTGGAGATCTTCAAATCTGTTTGGATGCCGCCCTGTACAATGTGTCCCTTCTTGAACAGAGGGGTTGGACTAGATGATCTCTAGAGGTCCCTTCCAACCTTAACCATTCTGTGATTCTGTGAGGGCACACTGCTGCCTTGTGGCCAACTTGCCATCCACCATCCCACTCAGGTCTTCTGCAGAGCTGCTCTCCACAAAGTCAGTATCTGACCTGTACTGGTGTCTGGGTTTATTTCTCCTCAAGTGCAATACCTTGCACTTGCATTTGTTGAATTTTATAAGGTTTCTCACCGCCCAGTTCTCCAGTCTGTCTGGGTCCTGGTCCCTCTAGATGGCAGTGCAGCCATCTAGGTTATCAGCTACTCCTTCCAGGTTTGTATCATCAGCAAGCTTGCCGAGGGAGTACTCCATCCCTTCATCCAGGTCATTGAGGAATAAATTGAACAGGGCTGGCCTAAGGACTGACCCTTGGGGGACATCACTAACTACAGGCTTCCAACTAGAATCTGCACTTCTGACTGATCACCATCATCTGAGCTCTGCCATCCATCTAGTTCTCAGTTAACCTCACTGTCCACTCATCTTCCACATTTCTGGAACTTGCCCAGGAGGACGCTGTGAGAGAAAGTTTCAAAAGCCTTGCAGAAGTCCAGATAGTTAATATCCACTGCTGTCCCCTCATCTACCCAACCATTCATTCCATCACAGAAGGCTGTCAGTTTGGCTAAGCATGATTTGCCCTTGGTGCATCCATGACTACTCCTGAGCACCTTCTTGTCCTCCACATGTCTGGAGAAAACAGCCAGGAGAAGCTACTCCATCACTTTTCCAGGGATGGAGATAAGATTAACTGGTCTGTAGTTGCCTGTGTTGCTATTTTATACCTTCTTGCTATTTTTGAAGACTGGCATAATATTGACTTTCTTCCAGTCCCCCACTGTCTCCCATGTTCTTCAGGACCTTTTGAAGATGATAGAGAGTGGCTTAGTAATAATATCTGCCAGCTCACGCAGTACTTCAGGGTGCATCTCATCAGGGCCCATGGATTTGTGGGTATCAAGTTTCCTTTCTCTCCTGAAGAGAGAGTTTCCTTTCTTTCCCTGAAGAGGCCAAAGTCAGCCCTCCTGAAGTCCATGGTTGCAAGGCTACTTATAGCCCTGCTTCCACCTTGCTGAATCCTGAACTCCACCAACTCATGATCACTGCAGACAAGGCTACCCTCCCCTTCACATCTACCACAAGTCCTCTTTATTTGTTACTACCAGGTCCAGGTCACCACTTCTCATTGATTCCTCTGTGATGTGTGCCAAAAAGTTATCATCAAGGCTCTGAAGTAACCTCCAGGACTGTTTGTGCCTACCTCTGTCGTCTTTCCAGACGATATCAATCTGGTTGAAGTCCCCTATGAGAACCAGGGCCTGTGAGCATGAAGCTACTTGCAGATGTCTGTAGAAGACTCCATCAAATTCCTCATCCTGATCAGGTGGCCTGTAATAGACACCCACCACAGTGTCTCCCATATTGTCCTCTACTGACACGCTCTCTACTCACTCCCTGGGCCAAGCTCCATACATTCCAGTTGCTCTCTCACATAAAATGCACCCCCATCACCTTGCCTTCCCAGCTTGTCCATCTTAAAAAGCGCATAGCCAGCCATGGCAGCGCTCCAGTCATATGAGCTATCCCACCATGTCTCTGACATTCCAATGAGATCATGATCCTGGGACCACACACAGACCTCTAGTTTCTCCTATTTATTCCCCATGCTGTGTGCTAAATTAGTGTACAGGCATTATAGGGTGGTAATCGAGCCTGCAGGTTTCCCAGGAGGGGTGAAAGAGGACCTTCTGTAATCATATTTTGTATTTACTTCCCCACTACCATAATCCTATTGGATGCCTTCTGACTTTGGCTGCATCACACTGATTGTCCTGTCCATGTAAACTTCCTCTTCTCCCTCTTGCTGAAGTGGCACTCATCATTTCCCACAGCTGATGGTCTTCAGAGTCCCATGGTCACGGAAACCAAAATCCAGATGCCAAGAAAAGAGGTGCAGCCACTTGTTAACCTGCAATATCTGCTTATAATTTCCTGATAAGATAGATATCCTTATAAGATAGACCTGCTGGCAACACTCCTGATAGAAGGCCAGGGTCTATTGACCTTCTTGGCCATAAGACCACATTGCTGCTTCATGGTTAACTTGTCCACCAGGACTCCCAAATCCCTCTCCACAGAGCTGCTTTCCAGCAGGTCAACCCCTGCTCTGTACAAGTGCCTGGAGTTATTCCTCCCCAGTGCAGGACCCTGCACTTGTCCTTGTTGAGCCTCAGGAGGTTCCTCTCTCTCCAACTCTCCCTCTAGGTCCATCTTTCTGGAGTGGCCATTCCACTCAGTTTTGCGTCATATGCAAATTTGCTTAGGGTGCACTCTGTACCCTTGTCCTAGTCTGATGAACAAGTTGAACAGCACTTAGCTCAGAACCCTGTGGGACACTACTGGCCACAGGGCCCCAACTAGACTAACTTCTCCTTCACTTGTATTCAAGATTATGCCTTAAAAATGCTTTTAAGAATTCAACACTGGAAAATCAAATTAGGAGTACTGCAAAAAAGATATGCATAATGAAAGTCTTTTTTATGATCTAAATGGACTGAGAAGGCAACAAGCCAATGCTGCAAACAAACCAGGAACTGTTTACTAGCTTTGTTTATTAGGATCTGATTTAGAGGTTTAAGCTTTTTAAACTTAAATGTATTCCCTTCATGTTACCAAAATCTACACCTGCTTTTATTAACTTCTTTGTAGTGGGAAGAACCTTTGAGGTACTTAATGTCTGGAAGGCATCCATTCCTACAGAATACACTTTTATATTGATTGTCTTTTGACAAATCACATTATTAAGATTCAAATACAACAGGCAATCAAGATCAGACTTCACCATTAGGTTCTGTTTTTTTTTTTTAAAAGGCAAGACTAAAGTGCTGATCTTACAGACATACACGTACTTTTGACTGCAAAAGTCATTATTCACATTCAGCATGCAAGTGCAGTAGGAAGAAAACGTACCCTTAAGAAAGACTAAATAGGGTAAATATGACAAACTCCATAATGTGGAAAGTGTTTGATTTGACCTGTGAAATTGTTTTGTCCTCCTGACCATAAAAACCTTAATTCATCCTTGGTTTCCTGAAAGTTTGTTACTATATTAAATTGCATAAGAAAAGTAATGGATTTCTCTAAATCAAGTGGCAATAAATGGTTTAGCCTTTCTATTAGCCATTTATAAATGTCTATTTTGCATTTGTTATGAGAATCATAGATTATAACTCACATCAGAAAAGGAATTAATAGATTCAAATCTCCCTTGTATTATGAAACCTTGCAATCATATTCCTTGAGTCATTTATACTAACTGCTGTATGTGTTCCATGCATATTCTCAGTTGGCAGAGTGTCTTGCCCTATTAATGAACAGATGGAACTATAGGTGAGCAACAAGGTAGAGAAAGTTTAGAAATTCACATAATCTGCCTTGCTACCTCTTCACAATTGTGACAGGGAAAAGAAGGTGGATTATTTTTGGATATTTAAGAGTAGGAGAATTTAATTACAATTTTTCTGTTGTTGAGAGAATTTTAAGATGAGTAGAACATTGAAATGAGTACAGCCAAGCACAAAATAAACATGAAAACCTCTTTATGAATGACTAGAGTACAATAAATTATTTAAATGATTTCAGCAATGATACAATATAGTCTGAGTGTTCTTTTTGTGTGTATTTTCAGAATTTATTTCTCTGAACGAAACCTCTGTTTACCAAGCCCTGTATTAAGCCTCAGTTACAATGATAAAGGCCACAGCATAAAGACCTAAGCAAATCATGGAAGCTGTATTTTTATAGTATATAAAGAAAGCAGAGAATGCTTAGGTCTGCTGACATTTTGTGAAGGAACCCAATGACTTTCAAGTGAAACTTTAATGCTTGCATCGCTTTTCTTCTTACCTGGTCACTACAGAGAGAAATATCTGGTCACTACAGAGATAAATTATTGGTTTAACATATGCAGTTTGCTCCAAAGATTCATCTACACCATTATTTTAAAGTGTGCAACCAGCTTTTCATTTACATTGCCATTTTAAGCACTGTTTTGCTTTCTACTAGTGTCTTACTACAGCAGTGGTGGCTGCTGACAAGTGCAAGCTTGCTACATAGTTCTGGAATGGAGGAGCCCTTATAGTCTCTTTGAAGAAATCAGAGAAAACAAGAAAAGGTGCTGCAGATCACAAACAGAAGCAGGTGCAGAAACCTTCAGGAATTTTCATTATGAAATAATGAGGCTTATTAAGCCTCATTATTGCTTGGCCAGTTTCTACTTGGACAACAGTTTGTCTTAAATCAATGTTAAGACATAGCATTTGGACCAGATCACAGGTTTCTGTGTTCAGCTTATGTCAGTTCATAGCAGTATTACAGCTTTCTGGGAGATTGTGAGAAGTACTTTGACTTGAGCTAAGCTCTAATCAATGATTTGACAGTTTTCTTCTTTGTCCTTTGTCATTATCAGCTGTAATCAGAATCAATATATAGGCTTTTCTATTATTCTGCTGTTTTGAAATTGTAATCCATCTGGATATTTCATAAAGCAGAAGGTTAATTCCTCAGCTGGAGCCTTTTCCGTTCATTTTTCTATTTGAAAAATTACAGTTAATAACTACATCTTTGTATCTGGCTGAAAGCACACATCACTTCTTTGGTTCGTCTGAATTTTAATTTGATATTTATTTCATTTGAGGTCATGTACATTTCAGAAAAAAATCAACATGTATGTTTAGTCTACTATATGGAAGGTTCTTGGGTGGTGGGACTCTTTACAAAGTGAGGAGTTAATGCTCTGTTTGTCACTGGATAGTGGCCATTTCATAGAATTATTTCAGTTTTGCAATAAAAAAGCATCCTGCATATTTTTTTAGGCCTAAGCCTTAAGGAAAATCATATACTTTCAGTCTGTATAAAGAGAATGATTAAAAATGACCCATTTGCCTTCAAATGCTACTCATATATTTCAATCTTACAGATACTCCATAGATATTATTATATTAGCAATTCAATTTTCAATTCATCTTTTCAGTAAATTAATATCTATACAACTGTGGAATGGAATGTGTTAGCTTGAGAGTGAAAGGGCAGTGGTAAAAGTCTTGTGTCTTCATTAAAGAAAGTTTAAGACTATGTTGTCACTTGCCGAATGTAATATTACCAGATGGATCAAAAAAACAGAGAGGAGTATCTGAAGAATATCTAATTTTTTTTTCTTGTATTTTGGATGTAAAATGTTCAGGACAATGCTCAAACTGACAGAAAAAAAATGGAATTTCATTTTAGAACTGGAATAAATGTAGAGAAATCCTATACCTAGGTTTATATTATTATATTATGCTTTCCCTGCTCTGTGCTGACTTCAGCTGTTTCTCAGAATGTTTTTGTTCCTAACTTTGACTTGTGTGAAGAGTAACAGTTATATCCCTTCAATATCTCAAAGTGGTATTTTCATTTGTTTTATTTGCTTTGCTTCTTTTTCATGTTACATTTAGTTTTAGCTATATTTAAGATGACAATTGCCATGCTTTCTTCCTCCCTTATGTTACAAAAGTCCATTTTATAAAGATATGTGCTCAAAGGTTTTCCACAAAATCATTTTTTCCTTTTAAATGCTCACGACACCTGCTGTAATAGGAATGTAAATTATATGTCACTCAACATCTCTCAGATACGTGGTCTTCAAATATTTACAATCTTTGTCCTATAAAAATGTTCATTCATAGTAAGGAAGAAATGCTAGTTTTGTCAGGGAATAAATAAAAACTAGGACAAAGATTGTGTTGTGACAGATGCAGGTGAGTGTTCAATTCAAAGCCAAAATAATTGAATAAGGGAAAGCAGCATGCAGACAAATGTTAAACCTAGACTTTGTTCCTGGAAGACTAACAATATACTGTTCCAAACTTGTTTTTCTTCTTTCTGATTCTTCTCTCTATCATAACTGTGTTGACTTCTCATAAGTTTAAAAGTGCATACTGTATCGTATGTATTTTCGTGAACGAGATGGTATGTACAGTATTCAGTCTTTAATTTCTTCTTAAATGCAGTTTGGCAAAGAATCATCACATATTGTGGGAAAAGTACTATAAAATTATAAATTATATAAATTAACGGTGTAGGTCAGTACAGATTAAAATGTAGGTCACCTTTTTAAAAATCAAATTGGTACTGAAAGACTGGAGAACATAAATCTTTGTATGAGCTTCTTTTTGGCGTAAGATTTTGTTATATTTGATTTTGCTTTGTTCCTTTATTTGTGTGCTGTGCTCATTTGCCTTGATACATTATTCTTTTTGTGCTGTGTATTTGTTTTTCATCTTTCTTTATAAAACAAACAGGAGAGAAAATAGAACACAAACTGGAGAAAAAATTACTACAGTGAGTATTTGTTATGAATTACTGAGAAGCATACAATTGTACTGTTAGTCATTTTCTTATTAAGAAATGAACAGAGAAGGCTTATGTGTCCTCCCATTTTTGATCATGCCAAGCTCCATACTGTATCAGTGTTAAGGGTTACAGGTAACAGGAAAAATACACAACTTATGTGCCCACACTTTCATCCTTTTGCCTTATTCCAGTACCTTCAACCTTTGTATGTTTTCAGTCCATGTCATGGCAACACTTTCCCCTAGGGCCCCATAAATGTATGTGCCATTAGGATTGTATAAAAGAATATAAACTTTACTTGTCTCTGTTTAGCTTGGATGCAAGGCATGGCTTTTATTAGGGTACTGAAAATGTCAGTTTTGTCAGGCCCCTGAGAGCACTTGAAAATGGTAAAGATAGAATTTATCTTGTCAAAATAGGAAACATCATGACATAACTGCCATTGTTGAAAAAAAAAAGAAAAAAAAAAGTATTTGTGGAGCTTTGTGGAAAGAGTTCCATGACTTTACTGCCATTTAAAAGAAAAAAAAGGAAAAAAAAAAAAGAAAAATCACAATCTTCAACTATTTGAAAGTTATGAGAAGTGACTACTGGAACTGTATTATGCCATGAGGTTTGTAACTTAAAATATTTTCCAGACTACTAATTTACTATTTTACTCATTAAAATAATAGTAATAGCCCAAGGAGATTATGGAATCTACTTCTCTGGAGGTCTTCAAAATCCACCTGAGTGAGTGAGAACCTGTGCCATGTGCTCTAGGTGGCCCTGCTTGAGCAGGGCAGTTGGACTACATCTCTGTAGAGGTCTTCCAACCTTAACCATTCTGTGATTTAGTGATTCCATGATTCTGTAGTAGTAGTGGCTCCAAAACTGAGCTGAAAACAAAGGATTACTTTGTCCTTCTGATCTCAGTTTTTGTGAATCTTTTATCACAAATACGCATATCTATCTCCATAGTACATATCAATACCTATGTATATGTATGTGAATATATACATATACACATATGCATATACATACGTACATATTTATACCTGTATAGACAGATGCACATGCACTGTGCAGCAATTCTGTAGTTAACATTGATTCCTGAATGAGGTCATTCCAGCTTGTTCAGGTGCCTGTTGTAGTAAACATTACTTACTTTCTAATAGGGCTTAAGTAGGATTGATCTCAGTCACGCCAAAAGGCATTAGTGGAAGAGGATTTATTTCCTTGCAAAGCAGACATATAAGCTAGATACAATGAATCACTCTTGGAGATGTCAGTCCTTCTCTGTCAACTCCAGGGAAGCTAAGCATTTTTTTTTTTAACTTGATTTTTTTTTTATGTTGTTAAACCATGTTAGATATACTTCGTTGTAAGGGCTGTATATCACAGATTTCTAGGTATCATGCTGCTAAATATCTTACAACTGCAGATGTACTGCACTGGCGTGTTGTGATCACTGTATTTTAATTTTTTTTCATCTTTTGAGTGCAAGCATGGTATAACTCATTTGTTAAAGACAGGAAAGAGAGTGCTGTCACGGAGGTAACTGCAGGCTTTCAAAGGGAACCTATTGATGGAGAATAAAATCACTGGGATGGCAACTGAATGTTTTATTCTTCAACCTGAAGGGAAATAGTAGAAAATCACAGAATCACAGAATCTACAAGGTTGGAAGGGACCTCTAGAGATCATCTAGTCCAACCTTCCCGCTCTGG